>ML848411.1:9047-25539 GCA_009831015.1 Picea engelmannii | reverse complement strand
TCCCCACCTTTTTTTCACGTCTCCGTGGGGAGCTTCATGATGGATCGAGCGCTTTTACCCCTCCCACGCGGCTCGGCGATGCCCATTGAAGAGGGGGAGGGGGCGTGATCCTTGCGGGTGCGATCATACCAGCGTTAATGCACCGGATCCCATCAGAACTCCGCAGTTAAGCGCGCTTGGGCCAGAGTAGTACTGGGATGGGTGACCTCCTGGGTAGTCCTAGTGTTGCACTCCCCATCTTTTTGCACGGCCCCGTGGGGAGCTTCACGATGGATCGAGCGCTTTTACCCCTCCCACGCGGCTCGACGATGCCCATTGAAGAGGGGGAGGGGGCGTGATCCTAGCGGGTGCGATCATACCAGCGTTAATGCACCAGATCCCATCAAAACTCCGCAGTTAAGTGCGCTTGGGCTAGAGTAGTACTGGGATGGGTGACCTTCCTGTAAGTCCTAGTGTTGCACCCTCCCCCCCTTTTTTGCACGGCTTCGTGGCAAGCTTCACCGTGGATCGAGCGCTTTTACACCTCCCACGTGGCTCGACGATGCTCATTGAAGAGGGGGAGGGGGAATGATCCTTGCGAGTGCGATCATACCAACGTTAATGCACCGGATCCCATCAGAACTCCGCAATTAAGCGGGCTTGGGCTAGAGTAGTACTGGGATGGGTTACCTCCCGAGAAGTCCTAGTGTTGTACCCTCCCCACCTTTTTTGCACAGCTCCCTGGCGAGCTTCACGATGGATCGAGCACTTTTACCCCTCCCACACGGCTTAGCGATGCCTATTGAAGAGGGGGAGGGAACGTGATCCTTGCGGGTGCGATCATACCAGCGTTAATGCACCGGATCCCATCAGAACTCTGCAGTTAAACACGCTTGGGCTAGAGTAGTACTGGGATGGGTGACCTTCCGGTAAGTCCTAGTGTTGCACCCTCTCCCCCTTTTTTGCAGGGCTCCGTGGCGAGCTTCACCGTGGATCGAGCGCTTTTACACCTCCCACGCGGCTCGACGATGAACATTGAAGAGGGGGAGGGGGAGTGATCCTTGCGAGTGCGATCATACCAACGTTAATGCACCAGATCCCATCAGAATTCTGCAGTTAAGTGGGCTTGGGCTAGAGTAGTACTGGGATGCGTGACCTCTCGGGAAGTCCTAGTGTTGTACCCTCCCCACCTTTTTTGCACGGCTCCCTGGCGAGCTTCACGATGGATCGAAAGCTTTTACCCCTCCCACGCAGCTCGACGATACCCATTGAAGAGGGGGAGGGGGCGTGATCCTTGTGGGTTCGATCATACCAGCGTTAATGCACCGGATCCCATCAGAACTTCGTAGTTAAGCGCGCTTGGGCTAGAGTAGTACTGGGATGGGAGACCTCCCGGGAAGTCCTAGTGTTGCACCCTCCGCACCTTTTTTGCATGGCTCCGTGGCGAGCTTCACGATGGATCGAGCGCTTTTACCCCTCCCACGCGGCTCGACAATGCCCATTGAAGAGGGGGAGGGGGCATGATCCTTGCGGGTGCGATCATACCAGCGTTAATGGACTGGAACCCATCAAAACTCTGCAGTTAAGCACGTTTGGGCTAGAGTAGTACTGGGATGGGTGACCTCCTGGGAAGTCCAAGTGTTGCACCCTCCCCACCTTTTTTGCACGGCTTTGTGGCGAGCTTCACGATGGATCGAGCGCTTTTACCCATCCCACGCGGCTCGACGATGCCCATTAAATAGGGGGAGGGGGCGTGATGCTTGCGGGTGCGATCATATCAGCGTTAATGCACCAGATCCCATCAGAACTCCGCAGTTAAGCGGGCTTGGGCTAGAGTAATACTGGGATGGGTGATCTCCTAGGAAGTCCTAGTGTTGCACCCTCCCCACCTTTTTTGCACGTCTCCGTGGGGAGCTTCATCGTGGATCAATCGCTTTTACCCCTCCCACGCGTCTCGACGATGCCCATTGAAGAGGGGGAGGGCGAGGGGGCTTGATCCTTGTGGGTGCGATCATACCAGATCCCATCAGAACTCCGCAGTTAAGCGTGCTCAGGCTAGAGTAGTACTGGGATGGGTTACCTCCCGGGAAGTCCTAGTGTTGCACCCTCCCCACCTTTTCTGCACGGCTCCATGGGGAGGGAGCCGCGGCGAGCTTCACGATGGATGTGCACGCTGCCCGGGTTCTCCCGGATGTTGTGGAACTGGATTGCGTGAGCATCCGGAGGCACTTCCAAGCGGCGCCGGAGGGGACGGACCGGTTGCCAACACCGCACGGCCCGGGGGTGGAACTCCCGTGTACGGAGGTGGTGTCTACACCGCTCGAAAGCCGCTCTACGCAGTGCCATCGGTGGCTGCGGAACTTACGCCTTTTTGTCCATCTTCTTCCTTTCTTTTCTTATTTCCTCTCGAGTTTCTGTTTGTTTTTGTTTCCGGGAGAGAGGCGTTGGGCGGAATCCGGCACCGACCTGAGAAGTCGCGGTTTCCTCCCGCTCTGTACAGCGCCGCTGAGGAGAAGAGAGGAAACGTTGGGTCGCATCGAGTGGTCTCAGTGGCCCCCCTCGCATGCGGCGCGTCGATGCCAATTGAAGAGGGGGAGGGGGTGTTATCGTTGCGGGTGGTATCATACCACCGTTAATGCACAGGATCCCATCAGAACTCCGCAGTTAAGCGCGCTTGGGCTAGAGAAGTACTGGGATGGGTGACCTCCCGGGAAGTCCTAGTGTTGCACCCTCCCCACCTTTTTTGCACGGCTCCGTGGGGAGCTTCACGATGGATCGAGGGCTTTTACCCCTCCCACGCGGCTCGGCGATGCTCATTGAAGAGGGGGAGGGGGAGAGGGCGGGATCCTTCTGGCCACGATCATACCAGATCCCATCAGAGCTCCGTAGTTAAGCGTGCTCGGGCTAGAGTAGTACTGGGATGGGAGACCTCCCGGGAAGTCCTAGTGTTGCACCGTCCCCACCTTTTCTGCACAGCTCCGTGGGGAGGGAGACGCGGTGAGCTTCACGATGGATCTTCACGCTGCCCAGGTTCTCCCGGATGCTGCGGAACCGGATTGCGCGGGCATCCGGAGGTCCTTCCAAGCGACGCCGGAGGGGACGGACCGGTTGCCAACACCACCCGACACGGGGGTGGAACTCCGACGTACGAAGGTGGTGTCTACACCGCTCGATAGCCGCTCTATGCAGCGCCGCCGATGGTCACGGAACTTACGCCTTTTTGTCCATCTTCTTCCTTTCTTTTCTTATTTCCTCTCGAGTTTCTGTTCGTTTTTGTTTCCAGGCGAGAGGCGTTGGGCGTAGTCCGACACCGACTCGAGAAGTCGCGGATTCCTCCCGCTCCTTGCAGCGCCGCCGAGGAGAAGAGAGGAAACGTTGGGTCGGATCTTGCGGTATCAGTGGCCCCCCTCCCACACGACTCGGCGATGACCATTGAAGAGTGGGAGGGGGCGTGATCCTTGCGGGTGCGATCATACCAGCGTTAATGCACCGGATCCCATCAGAACTCCGCAGTTAAGCCCGCTTGGGCTAGAGTAGTACTGGGATGGGTGACCTCCCAGGAAGTCCTAGTGTTGCACCCTCCCCACCTTTTTTGCACGGCTCTGTGGGGAGCTTCACGATGGATCGAGGGCTTTTACCCCTCCCACGCGGCTCGACGATGCCCATTGAAGAGGGGGAGGGGGCATGATCCTTGTGGGTGCGATCATAACAACGTTAATGCACCGAATCCCATCAAAACTCCGCAGTTAAGCGCGCTTGGGCTAGAGTAGTACTGGGATGGGTGACCTCCCGGGAAGTCCTAGTGTTGCACCCTCCGCACCTATTTTGCACGGCTCCGTGGGGAGCTTCACGATGCATCGAGGGATTTTACCCCTCCCACGCGGCACGCCGACGTCCATTGAAGAGGGGGAGGGTGCGTGATCCTTGCGGGTGCGATCATACCAGCGTTAATGCACCGGATCCCATCAGAACTCCAAAGATAAGCGAACTTGGGCTAGAGTAGTACTGGGATGGGTGACCTCCTGGGAAGTCCTAGTGTTGTACCCTCCCCACCTTTTTTGCACGGCTCCATGGCGAGCTTCACGATGGATCGAGCGCTTTTACCCCTCCCACGTGGCTTGGCGATGCCCATTGAAGAGGGGGAGGGGGCGTGATCCTTGCGGGTGCGATCATACCAGTGTTAATGCACCAGATCCCATCAGAACTCCGCAGTTAAGCGCACTTTGGCTAGAGTAGTACTGGGATGGGTGACCTCCTGGGAATTCCTAGTGTTGCACCCTCCCCACCTTTTTTGCACGTCTCCGTGGGGAGCTTCACGATGGATCGAGCGCTTTTACCCCTCCCACGCGGCTCGGCGATGCCGATTGAAGAGGGGGCGGGGGCGTGATCCTTGCGGGTGCGATCATACCAGCGTTAATGCACTGGATCCCATCCAAACTCCGCAGTTAAGCGCGCTTGGGCTAGAGTAGTACTGGGACGGGTGACCTCCCGGGAAGTCTTAGTGTTGCACCCTCCCCCCTTTTTTTGCAGGGCTCCGTGGTGAGCTTCACCGTGGGTCGAGTGCTTTTACCCCTCCCACGCGGCTCGACGATGCTCACTGAAGAGGGGGAGGGGGCGTGATCCTTGCGGGTGCGATCATACCAGCGTTAATGCAAGGGATCCCGTCATAACTCCGCAGTTAAGCGGGCTTGGGCTAGAGTATTACTAGGATGGGTGACCTCCCGGGAAGTCGTAGTGTTGAACCCTCCCCACCTTTTTTGCACGGCTCCGTGGGGAGCTTCACGAAGGATCGAGGGCTTTTGCCCCTCCCACGCGACTCAGCGATGCCCATTGAAGAGGGGGAGGGGGCGTGATCCTTGCGGGTGTGATGATACCAGCATTAATGCACTGGATCCCATCAGAACTCCGTAGTTAGGCGGGCTTGGGCTAGAGTAGTACTGGGATGGGTGACCTCCTGGGAAGTCCTAGTGTTGTACCCTCCCCACCTTTTTTGCACGACTCCCTGGCGAGCTTCACGATGGATCGAAATATTTTACCCCTCCCACGCGGCTCGGCGATGCCCATTGAAAAGGGGGAGGGGGCGTGATCCTCCCGGGTGCGATCATACCAGCGTTAATGCACCGGATCCCATTAGAACTCCGCAGTTAAGCGTGCTTAGGCTAGAGTAGTACTGGGATGGGTGACCTCCCGGGAAGTCCTAGTGTTGCACCCTCCCCACCTTTTTTGCACGGCTTCGTGGGGAGCTTCACGATGGATAGAGCGCTTTTACCCCTCCCATGCGGCGCGGCGATGCCCATTGAAGAGGGGGAGGGGGCGTGATCCTTGCAGGGGCGATCATACCAGCGTTAATGCACCGGATCCCATCAGAACTCCGCAGTTAAGCGGGCTTGGGCTAGAGTAGTACTGGGATGGGTGACCTCCTCGGAAGTCCTAGTGTTGCACCCTCCCCACCTTTTTTGCACGTCTCCGTGGGGAGCTTCATGATGGATTGAGCGCTTTTAGCCCTCACACGCGGCTCGACGATGCCCATTGAAGAGGGAGAGGGGGCGTGATCCTTGCAGGTGCGATCATACCAACGTTAATGCACCAGATCCCATCAGAACTCCGCAGTTAAGCACGCTTTGGCTAGAGTAGTATTGGGATGGGTGACCTCCTGGGAAGTCCTAGTGTTGCACCCTCCCCACATTTTTTGCACGGCTCCATGGCGAGCTTCACGATGGATCGAGGGCTTTTACCCCTCCCACGTGGCTCGATGATGCCCATTGTAGAGGGGAGGGGGCGTGATCCTTGCAGGTGCGATCATACCAGCGTTAATGCACCAGATCCCATCAGAACTCCGTAGTTAAGCGGGCTTGGGCTAGAGTAGTACTGGGATGGGTGACCTCCTGGGAAGTCCTAGTGGTGCACCCTCCCCACCTTTTTTGCACGTCTCCGTGGGGAGCTTCACGATGGATCAAGCGCTTTTACCCCTCCCACGCGTCCCGACGATGCCCATTGAAGAGAGGGAGGGGGCGTGATCATTGCGGGCGTGATCATACCAGCGTTAATGCACCAGATCCCATCAGAACTCCGTAGTTAAGCGCGCTTGGGCTAGAGTAGTACTGGGATGGGTGACCTCTCGAGAAGTCCTAGTGTTGCACCATCCCCAGCTTTTTTGCAGGGCTCCGTGGCGAGCTTCACCGTGGATCGAGCGCTTTTACCCCTCCCACGCGGCTCGGCGATGCTCATTGAAGAGGGGGAGGGGGCGTGATGCTTGCGTGTGCGATCATACTAACTTTAATGCACCGGATCCTATCATAACCCCGCAGTTAAGCGGGCTTGGGCTAGAGTAGTACTGGGATGGGTGACCTCCCGGGAAGTCATAGTGTTCCACCCTCCCCACCTTTTTTGCACGTCTCCGTGGGGAGCTTCACGAAGGATCGAGGGCTTTTGCCCCTCCCACGCGGCTCGAAGACGCCCATTGAAGAGGGGGAGGGGGCGTGATCCTTGCGGGTGCGATCATACCAACGTTAATGCACCCGATCCCATCAGAACTCCGCAGTTAAGCGGGCTTGGGCTAGAGTAGTACTGGGATGGGTGACCTCCCGGGAAGTCCTAGTGTTGTACCCTCCCCACCTTTTTTGCATGGCTCCCTGGCGAGCTTCACGATGGATCAAGTGCTTTTACCCCTCCCACGCGGCTCAGCGATGCCCATTGAAGAGGGGGAGGGGGCGTGATACTTGCAGGTGGGATCATACCAGCGTAAATCCACTGGATCCCATCAGAACTCCGTAGTTAAGCGCACTTGGGCTAGAGTAGTACTGGGATGGGTGACCTCCCGGGAAGTCGTAGTGTTGCACCCTCCCCACCATTTTTGCACAGCTCCGTGGCGAGCTTCATGATGGATCGAGGGCTTTCACCCCTCCCACGCGGCTCGGCGATACCCATTGTAGAGGGGGAGGGGGCATGATCCTTGCGGGTGCGATCATACCAGCGTTAATGCACCGTATCCCATCAGAACTCCGCAGTTAAGCGGGCTTGGGCTATAGTAGTATTGGGATGGGTGACCTCCCGGAAAGTCGTAGTGTTGTAGCCTCCCCACCTTTTTTGCACGGCTCCCTGGCGAGCTTCACGATGGATCGAGCGCTTTTACCCCTCCCAAGCGTCTAGGCGATGCCCATTTAAGAGGGGGAGGGGGCGTGATCCTTGTGGGTGCGATCATATCAACGTTAATGCACCAGATCCCATCAGAACTCCACAGTTAAGCGTGCTTGCTTTAGAGTAGTACTAGGATGGGTGATCTTCTGGGAAGTCCTAGTGTTGCACCCTCCCCACCTTTTTTGCACGTCTCCGTGGGGAGGTTCACCGTGGATCAAGCGCTTTTTCCCCTCCCACGTGGCTCGACGATGCCCATTGTAGAGGGGGAGGGGGAGGGGGCGTGATCCCTGCGGGTGCGATCATACCAGATCCCATCAGAACTCCGTAGTTAAGCGCGCTTGGGCTAGAGTAGTACTGGGATGGGTTACCTCCCGGGAAGTACTAGTGTTGCACCCTCCCCACCTTTTCTGCACGGCTTCGTGGGGAAGAAGCCACGACAAGCTTCACGATGGATGTGCACACTGCTCGGGTTCTCCTGGATGTTGCGGAACCAAATTGCACGGGCATCCGGAGGTGCTTCCACGCGGTGCCAGAGGGGACGGACCGGTTGCCAACACCGCCCGACTCGGGGGTGGAGCTCCGACGTACGGAGGTGGTGTCTACACCGCTCGAAAACCGCTCTACGCTCTCGAGTTTCTATTCATTTTTGTTTCCGGGTGAGAGGCGTTGGGCGAAAACCGACACCGGCCCGAGAAGTCGCGGATTCCTCCCGCTCCGTGCAGCGCCGCCGATGAGAAGAGAGGAAACATTGGGTCGGATCGAGTGGTCTCAATGGCCCCCCTCCCACTCGGCTCGGCGATGCCCATTGAAGAGGGGGAGGGGGCGTGATCCATGCAGGTGCGATCATAGCAGCGTTAATGCACCAGATCCCATCAAAACTCGACAGTTAAGCGGGCTTGGGGGATGGGTGACCTCCTGGGAAGTCCTAGTGTTGCACCCTCCCCACCTTTTTTGCACGTCTCCGTGGGGAGCTTCACGATGGATCGAGTGCTTTTACCCCTCCCACGCGGCTCAGGGGGAGGGGGCGTGATCCTTGCGGGTGTGATCATACCAACATTAATGCACCAGATCCCATCAAAACTCGACAGTTAAGCGGGCTTGGGCTAGAGTAGTACTGGGATGAGTGACCTCCTGGGAAGTCCTAGTGTTGTACCCTCCCCACCTTTTTTGCACGACTCCGTGGGGAGCTTCACGATGGATCGAGGGCTTTTACCCCTCCCACGTGGCTCGGCGATGCCCATTGAAGAGGGGGAGGGGGCCTGATCCTTGCGGGTGCGATCATACCAGCGTTAATGCACCAGATCCCATCAGAACTCTGCAGTTAAGCGTGCTTGGGCTAGAGTAGTACTGGGATGGGTGACCTCCCGGGAAGTCCTAGTGTTGCACCCTCCCCCCCTTTTTTGCAGGGCTCTGTGGCGAGCTTCACCGTGGATCGAGTGATTTTACCCCTCCCACGCGGCTCGGTGATGCCCATTGAAGAGGGGGAGGGGGAGGGGGCGGGATTCTTGTGGGTGCGATCATACCAGATCCCATCAGAACTCCGCAGTTAAGCGCGCTCGGGCTAGAGTAGTACTGGGATGGGAGACCTCCCGGGAAGTCCTAGTGTTGCACCGTCCCCACCTTTCCTGCACGGCTCCGTGGGGAGGGACCCCCGACGAGCTTCATGATGGATCTGCACGCTGCCCGGGTTCTCCCAGATGCTGCGGAATTGGATTGCCCGGGCATCTGGAGGCACTTCCATGCGGCGCCTGAGGGGACAGACCGGTTGCCAACACTGCCTGACCCGGGGGTGGAACTCCGACGTACGGAGGTGGTGTCTACACCGCTCGAAAGCCGCTCTACGCAGCGCCGCCGGTGGTCGCGGAACTTACGCCTTTGTGTCCATCTTCTTCCTTTCTTTTCTTATTTCCTTTCGAGTTTATGTTTGTTTTTGTTTCCGGGCGAGAGGTGTTGGGCGTAATCCGACACCGGCCCGAGAAGTTGCGGATTCCTCCCGCTCCGTGCAACGCTGCCGAGGAGAAGAGAGGAAACGTTGGGTCGGATCGAGCGGTCTCAGTGGTCCCCCTCCCACGCGGCTCGGCGATGCCCATTGAAGAAGGAGGGGGCGTGATCCTTGCGGGTGCGATCATACCAGCATTAATGCACCGGATCCCATCAGAACTCCGCAGTTAAGCGTGCTTGGGCTAGAGTAGTACTGGGATGGGTGACCTCCCAGGAAGACATAGTGTTGCACCCTCCCCACCTTTTTTGCACGGCTCCGTGGGGAGCTTCACGATGGATCGAGGGCTTTTACCCCTCCCACGCGGCTCGCCGACGCCCATTGAAGAGGGGGAGGGGGCGTGATCCTTGCGGCTGTGATCATACCAGCGTTAATGCACCGGATCCCATCAGAACTCCGCAGATAAGCGGGCTTGGGCTAGAGTAGTACTGGGATGGGTGACCTCCCGGGAAGTCCTAGTGTTGTACCCTCCCCACCTTTTTTACACGCCTCCCTGACGAGCTTCACGATGGATCGAGCGCTTTAATCCCTCCTACATGGCTCGACGATACCCATTGAAGAGGGGGAGGGGCCGTGATCCTTGCGGGTGCGATCATACCAACGTTAATGCACCGGATCCCATCAAAACTCCGCAGTTAAGCGCGCTTTGGCTAGAGTAGTACTGGGATGGGTGACCTCCCGAGAAGTCCTAGTGTTGCGCCCTCCCCACATTTTTTGCACGGCTAGGTGGCGAGCTTCACGATGGATCGAGGGCTTTTACCCCTCCCACGCGGCTCGACGAAGCCCATTGTAGAGGGGTAGGGGACGTGATCCTTGCGGGTGCGATCATACCAACGTTAATGCACCGGATCCCATCAGAACTCCGCAGTTAAGCGGATTTGGGCTAGAGTAGTACTGGGATGGGTGACCTCCTGGGAAGTCCTAGTGTTGCACCCTCCCCACCTTTTTTGCAAGTCTCCATGGGGAGCTTCACGATGGATCGAGCGCTTTTACCCCTCCCACGCGGCTCGACGATGCCCATTGAAGAGGGGGAGGGGGCGTGATCCTAGCGGGTTCGATCATACCAGCGTTAATGCACTGGATCCCATTAGAACTCCGCAGTTAAGCGCGCTTGGGCTAGGGTAGTACTGGGATGGGTGACCTCCCTGGAAGTACTAGTGTTGCACCATCCCACCCTTTTTTGCAGGGCTCCGTGGCGAGATTTAGCGTGGATCGAGCGCTTTTAACCCTCCCACGCGGCTCAACGATGCTCATTGAAGATGGGGAGGGGACGTGATCCTTGCGGGTGCGATCATACCAACGTTAATGCACCGGATCCCATCAGAACTACGCAGTTAAGCGGGCTTGGGCTAGAATAGTACTGGTATGGGTGACCTCCTTGGAAGTCCTAGTGTTGCACCCTCCCCAACTTTTTTGCACGTCTCCATGGGGAGCTTCACGATGGATCGAGCGCTTTTACCCCTCCCACGGGGCTCGACGATGCCCATTGAAGAGGGGGAGGGGGCGTGATCCTTGCGGGTGCGATCATACCAGCGTTAATGCACTGGATCCCAACAGAACTCCGAAGTTAAGCGCGCTTGGGCTAGAGTAGTACTGGGATGGGTGACCTCTCGGGAAGTCCCAATGTTGCACCCTCCCCACCATTTTGGCACGGCTCCGTGGGGAGCTTGACGATGGATTGAGATCTTTTACGCCTCCCACGCGACTCGACAATGCCCATTGAAGAGGGGGAGGGGGCATGATCCTTGCGGGTGCGATCATACCAGGGTTAATGCACCGGATCCCATCAGATCTCCGCAGTTAAGCGCGCTTGGGCTAGAGAAGTACTGGGATGGGTGACCTCCCGGGAAGTCCTAGTGTTGCACCCTCCCCCCTTTTTTTGCAGGGCTCTGTGGCGAGCTTCACCGTCTATCGAGCGCTTTTACCCCTCACACGCGGCTCGACGATGCTCATTGAAGAGGGGGAGGGGACGTGATCCTTGCTGGTGTGATCATACCAACGTTAATGCATCGGATCCCATCAGAACTCCGCAGTTAAGCGGGCTTGGGCTAGAGTAGTACTGAGATGGGTGACCTGCCGGGAAGTCGTAGTGTTGTACCCTCTCCACCTTTTTGGCACGGCTCCCTGGCGAGCTTCATGATGGATCAAGTGCTTTTATCCCTCCCACGCGGCTTGGCGATGCCCATTGAAGAGGGGGAGGGGGCGTGATCCTTGCGGGAGCGATCATACCAGCGTTAATGCATTGGATCCCATCAAATCTCCGCAGCTAAGCGCGCTTGGGCTAGAGTAGTATTGGGATGGGTGATCTCTCGGGAAGTCCTAGTGTTGCACCCTCCCCACCTTTTTTGCACGGCTTCGTGGTGAGCTTCACGATGGATCGAGGGCTTTTAACCCTCCCACGCGGCTCGACGATGCCCATTGAAGAGGGGGAGGGGGCGTGATCCTTGCGGGTGCGATCATACCGACGTTAATTCACCGGAACCCATCAGAACTCCTCAGTTAAGCGCGCTTGGGCTAGAGTAGTACTGGGATGGGTGACCTTCCGGGAATTCGTAGTGTTGCACCCTCCCCACCTTTTTTGCACGGCTTCGTGGGGAGCTTCACGATGGATCTAGCGCTTTTACCCCTCCCATGCAGCTCGACGATGCCCATTTAAGAGGGGGAGGGGGCGTGATCCTTGCNCATTGAAGAGGGGGAGGGGGCGTGATCCTTGCGGGTGCGATCATACCGACGTTAATTCACCGGAACCCATCAGAACTCCTCAGTTAAGCGCGCTTGGGCTAGAGTAGTACTGGGATGGGTGACCTCCCGGGAATTCGTAGTGTTGCACCCTCCCCACCTTTTTTGCACGGCTTCGTGGGGAGCTTCACGATGGATCTAGCGCTTTTACCCCTCCCATGCAGCTCGACGATGCCCATTTAAGAGGGGGAGGGGGCGTGATCCTTGCGGGTGTGATCATATCAGCGTTAATGCACCGGATCCCATCAGAACTCTGCAGTTAAGCGTGCTTGCTTTAGAGTAGTACTAGGATGGGTGATCTTATGGGAAGTCCTAGTGTTGCACCCTCCCCACCTTTTTTGCACGTCTCCGTGGGGAGGTTCACCGTGGATCAAGCGCTTTTACCCCTCCCGCGCGGCTCGGTGATGCCCATTGAAGAGGGGGAGGGGGCGTGATACTTGCAGGTGCGATCATACTAGCGTAAATGGACTGGATCCCATCAGAACTCCGCAGTTAAACGCGCTTGGGCTAGAGTAGTACTGGGATGGGTGACCTCCCGGGAAGTTCTAGTGTTGCACCCTCCCCACCTTTTTTGCACGGCTCCGTGGCGAGCTTCATGATGGATCGAGGGCTTTTACCCCTCCCACGCAGCTCGACGATACCCATTGTAGAGGGGGAGGGGGCATGATCCTTGCTAGTGCGATCATACCAGCGTTAATGCACCGGAACCCATCAGAACTCCTCAGTTAAGCGCGCTTGGGCTAGAGTAGTACTGGGATGGGTGACCTTTCGGGAATTCGTAGTGTTGCACCCTCCCCACCTTTTTTGCACGGCTTCGTGGGGAGCTTCACGATGGATCTAGCGCTTTTACCCCTCCCATGCAGCTCGACGATGCCCATTTAAGAGGGGGAGGGGGCGTGATCCTTGCGGGTGCAATCATATCAGCGTTAATGCACCGGATCCCATCAGAACTCTGCAGTTAAGCGTGCTTGCTTTAGAGTAGTACTAGGATGGGTGATCTTCTGGGAAGTCCTAGTGTTGCACCCTCCCCACCTTTTTTGCACGTCTCCATGGGGAGGTTCACCGTGGATCAAGCGCTTTTTCCCCTCCCACGTGGCTCGACGATGCCCATTGTAGAGGGGGAGGGGGAGAGGGCGTGATCCTTGCGGGTGCGATCATACCAGATCCCATCAGAACTCCGTAGTTAAGCGCGCTTGGGCTATAGTAGTACTGGGATGGGTTACCTCCCGGGAAGTATTAGTGTTGCACCCTCCCCACCTTTTCTGCACGGCTTCGTGGGGAGGGAGCCACAACGAGCTTCACGATGGATGTGCACACTGCCCGGGTTCTCCTGGATGTTGCGGAACCAAATTGCACGGGCATCCGGAGGTGCTTCCACGCGGCGCCGGAGGGGACGAACCGGTTGCCAACACCGCCCGACTCAGGGGTGGAACTCCGGCGTACGGAGGTGGTGTCTACACCGCTCGAAAGTCGCTTTACGCTCTCGAGTTTCTATTCATTTTTGTTTCCGGGCGAGAGGCGTTGGGCGGAAACCGGCACTGGCCCGAGAAGTCGCAGATTCCTCCCGCTCCGTGCAGCGCCGCCGAGGAGAAGAGAGGAAACGTTGGGTCGGATCGAGTGGTCTCAATGGCCCCCCTCCCACGCGGCTCGACGATGCCCATTGAAGAGGGGGAGGGGGCGTGATCCATGCAGGTGCGATCATAGCAGCGTTAATGCACCAGATCCCATCAAAACTCGACAGTTAAGCGGGCTTGGGCTAGAGTAGTACTGGGATGGGTGACCTCCTGGGAAGTCCTAGTGTTGCACCCTCCCCACCTTTTTTGCACGTCTCCGTGGGGAGCTTCACGATGGATCGAGTGCTTTTACCCCTCCCACGCGGCTCAGGGGGAGGGGGCGTGATCCTTGCGGGTGTGATCATACCAGCATTAATGCACCGGATCCCATCAGAACTCTGTAGTTAAGCGCGCTTGGGCTAGAGTAGTACTGGGATGAGTGACCTCCTGGGAAGTCCTAGTGTTGTACCCTCCCCACCTTTTTTGCACGACTCCGTGGGGAGCTTCACGATGGATCGAGGGCTTTTACCCCTCCCACGTGGCTCGACGATGCCCATTGAAGAGGGGGAGGGGGCCTGATCCTTGCGGGTGCGATCATACCAGCGTTAATGCACCGGATCCCATCAGAACTCTGCAGTTAAGCGTGCTTGGGCTAGAGTAGTACTGGGATGGGTGACCTCCCGGGAAGTCCTAGTGTTGCACCCTCCCCCCCTTTTTTCCAGGGCTCTGTGGCGAGCTTCACCGTGGATCGAGTGATTTTACCCCTCCCAAGCGGCTCGGTGATGCCCGTTGAAGAGGGGGAGGGGGAGGGGGTGGGATTCTTGCGGGTGCGATCATACCAGATCCCATCAGAACTCCGCAGTTAAGCGCGCTCGGGCTAGAGTAGTACTGGGATGGGAGACCTCCCGGGAAGTCCTAGCGTTGCACCGTCCCGACCTTTTCTGCACGACTCCGTGGGGAGGGACCCGCGACGAGCTTCACGATGGATTTGCACGCTGCCCGGGTTCTCCCAGATGCTGCGGAACCGGATTGCCCGGGCATCCGGAGGCGCTTCCATGCGGCGCCTGAGGGGACGGACCGGTTGCCAACACCGCCTGACCCGGGGGTGGAACTCCGACGTACGGAGGTGGTGTCTACACCGCTCGAAAGCCTCTCTACGCAGCGCCGCCGGTGGTCGCGAAACTTACGCCTTTGTGTCCATCTTCTTCCTTTCTTTTCTTATTTCCTCTCGAGTTTATGTTTGTTTTTGTTTCCGGGCGAGAGGTGTTGGGCGTAATCTGACACCGACCCGAGAAGTCGCGGATTCCTACCGCTTCGTGCAACGCTGCCGAGGAGAAGAGAGGAAACGTTGGGTCGGATCGAGCGGTCTCAGTGGTCCCCCTCCCACGCGGCTCGGCGATGCCCATTGAAGAAGGAGGGGGCGTGATCCTTGCGGGTGCGATCATACCAGCGTTAATGCACCGGATCCCATCAGAACTCCGCAGTTAAGCGTGCTTGGGCTAGAGTAGTACTGGGATGGGTGACCTCCCGTTGACTTAGTGTTGCACCCTCCCCACCTTTTTTGCACGGCTCCATGGGGAGCTTCACGATGGATCGAGGGATTTTACCCCTCCCACGCGGCTCGCCGACGCCCATTGAAGAGGGGGAGGGGGCGTGATCCTTGCGGCTGTGATCATACCAGCGTTAATGCACCGGATCCCATCAGAACTACGCAGATAAGCGGGCTTGGGCTAGAGTAGTACTGGGATGGGTGACCTCCCGGGAAGTCCTAGTGTTGTACCCTCCCCACCTTTTTTGCACGCCTCCCTGACGAGCTTCACGATGGATCGAGCGCTTTTACCCCTCCTACGCGGCTCGACGATGCCCATTGAAGAGGGGGAGGGGGCGTGATCCTTGCGGGTGCTATCATACCAGCGTTAATGCACCGGATCCCATCAAAACTCTGCAGTTAAGCGCGCTTTGGCTAGAGTAGTACTGGGATGGGTGACCTCCCGGGAAGTCCTAGTGTTGCGCCCTCCCCACATTTTTTGCACGGCTAGGTGGCGAGCTTCACGATGGATCGAGGGCTTTTACCCCTCCCACGCGGCTCGACGATGCCCATTGTAGAGGGGTAGGGGGCGTGATCCTTGCGGGTGCGATCATACCAACATTAATGCACCGTATCCCATCAGAACTCCGCAGTTAAGTGGGCTTGGGCTAGAGTAGTACTGGGATGGGTGACCTCCTGGGAAGTCCTAGTGTTGCACCCTCCCCACCTTTTTTGCACGTCTCCATGGGGAGCTTCACGATGGATCGAGCGCTTTTACCCCTCCCACGCGGCTCGACGATGCCCATTGAAGAGGGGGAGGGGGCGTGATCCTTGCAGGTTCGATCATACCAGCGTTAATGCACCGGATCCCATCAGAACTCCGCAGTTAAGCGTGCTTGGGCTAGAGTAGTACTGGGATGGGTGACCTCCCTGGAAGTCCTAGTGTTGCACCATCCCCCCCTTTTTTGCAGGGCTCCGTGGCGAGCTTTAGCGTGGATTGAGCGCTTTTGACCCTCCCACGCGGCTCAGCGATGCTCATTGAAGATGGGGAGGGGACGTGATCCTTGCGGGTGCGATCATACCAGCGTTAATGCACTGGATCCCATCATAACTCCGCAGTGAAGCGGGCTTGGGCTAGAGTAGTACTGGGATGGGTGACCTCCCGGGAAGTCGTAGTGTTGCACCCTCCCCACCTTTTTTGCACGGCTCCGTGGGGAGCTTCAGGAAGGATCAAAGGCTTTTGCCCCTTGCACACGGATCGACGAGGCCCATTGAAGAGGGGGAGGGGGCGTGATCCTTGCGGGTGCGATCATACCAGCGTTAATGCACCGCATCCCATCAGAACTCCGCAGTTAAGCGGGCTTGGGCTAGAGTAGTACTGGGATGGGTGACCTCCCGGGAAGTCCTAGTGTTGTACCCTCCCAACCTTTTTTGCACGGCTCCGTGGCGAGCTTCACGATGGATCGAGTGCTTTTACCCCTCCCACGCGGCTCGGCGATGCCCATTGAAGAGGGGGAGGGGGCGTGATCCTTGCGGGTGCGATCATACCAGCGTTAA
>ML848410.1:20808-33753 GCA_009831015.1 Picea engelmannii | reverse complement strand
CTAGTGAGACTTGTAATCTGGGCACCATCATGTTAGATACAACCAAATTAAAACCCCATCTGACTTACCACGTAGCGCTTCATATAGTAGTGGCTCATCCCACAAAAAAAATTTCACAGAATATCTTCCGCACGATGGTCGACGAGGGTGCCTCGACATGCATTATGTTGTTAGCATGTTGGAAGGCCATTCGCCATCCCGCTTTGTCTCCATCACCTACTCTCCTCATTGCTTTCGACGATTGTTCTTTTTTACCACATGGAATCGTTTCTTCTTTCCCTGTGCATTTAGGAGGGAAAATTGTGTGTGTCGAAGTAGAGGTAGTCGATGCTCCCCTTGACTATAACCTCTTGTTAGGAAGGACTTGGACTTATGCTATGCAAGATGTGGTTGCTATAGTTTTCTGAGTCTTGTTGTTTCCACACGAGGGTCGGATAGTGACCATTGATCAGCTGTCCTTCTCCAGACCTGACCCAGCTTTGGGGGCATCCACAGTCCCGATGATTGATAATCCTCAACCAGGTGTGGTTAACATAGGGGTGGGTTTGTGCCCATCCTTGATGGGTACCTTCGATTTCCCACCTCCTCATGATGATATCAAATTTATATCTAATCACTATAGGGTTGAGATTTTTCAAGTTTCGTCGTTCTGCATGAATTACTTTGAGGATCCTTGGATTCTTCCTTCCCCATCAGCCACAATGGATGAGACAGAGCACTCAGGTATGTCCATGCCCTTGTCTACCGCTGAGGTAGCGTACTCTTTAGTCCAGCAAGCTTCAACTAACTCGGATCCATCTCCTTCACAAGAGTTCGATCCACTTCTAGAGCCTATTTGGTCTTAGGGTTCTCTCGCTAATGTCGATTCGTTAGACTTAGTCTTGCTTTTTGATGAAGCAATAATCAAAGAAATGACTAGTCCGGACAAACCTTGGGAAGATCTTCATCACAGATCATATTTTATCCCAGAGTTAAGCCGAATTGAACCAAGAGAATTCACTCTTACCATGATGGGAGATCAGCCATGTCCTATTAATCTCTTAGCTACGCAAGAAATTTATGCTGAGGGAAATATGGAAAATATCGTTGAAACCATACCCATCAACATCTCCCGAAACCCTGGCGTCATGGAGAATGTCTTTGTTGGATCGGATTTCTCCCCCAAAGAGATTCAAATTTACACAGATCTTTTCAAAGAATTATGCGACGTTTTTGCCTGGTCTTATGAGGAAATTCTAGGTATCGATCCGAAAATAGTTGAACATGAAATCACAACGTATCCTGATGCCAAGCCTGTTCGACAAAAAATTCATCTAGTCAATCCCAAGAAAGAAGCAACCATCAAGATTGAGGTTGAGAAATTGCTAAAGGTGGGTTTTATTTATCCTATCCATTTGACTCAATGGGTGTCCAATCCTATGCTGGTCAATAAAAAAAAAGGCACGATTCGTGTATGTACTGATTTTCGTGATTTGAACAAGGCATGTCCCAAAGATAATTTTCCAACACCATTCATTGACCAGATCATCGATGAATGTGCTGGTTGTGAATCATTTTTATTCATGGATGGTTTTTTAGGATATAATCAAATCCAAATCAAACCCAAAGACCAACATAAAATGGCATTCATTTTTCCGTGGGGTACATTCGCATATCGTAAGATGCCTTTTGGCCTTAAAAATATTGAAGCCACGTTCTAGTGGGCCATGTATTTTTCTTTTCATGACCTCAAGCATATAGTAGAGGCCTATCTAGATGATTTAGAATCACGCTCTCGCAAGCGAATGGATTATCCCACACATCTTAGACTAATCTTCGAACATTGTCGCTACTTTAGGATTCACTTGAATCCAAATAAGTGCAACTTCTGCATAACATCAGGATGATTGTTAGGTTTCATAGTATCAACAATAGGGATCATGGTCAATCCTCTTAAGGTGGAGGCAATAATCCAGTTCCCCCCCCCACGCACAATCTTACAACTTCAGAGTCTACAAGGCAAGGAGAACTTCTTACGACGCTTCATCGCCAAATATGCCAAAATCACCAATGGATTTATGCATTTACTAAAGAAAGATGCCCCTTTTTTCTAGGACGAAGCTGCTCAACGCTCTTTCGATGCATTAAAACATGCCCTCATAACCGTTCCTCTGCTACGGCCACCTAACTATAACAAAGATTTCTTATTATATCTGGCTGCCGTAGAGTCAACCATTGGCATGGTTTTGGTTCAGGAAGATGATACATTTTCAGAATACGTGATCTATTACCGAAGTCGAGGCCTCATAGGAACGGAACTCAATTATTCTCATATCGAAAAACTTGTGTTAGTAGTAGTTCATGCTATTCAACGATTCCATCACTATTTTCTGTTTCGCAAGACCACCGTCATTGTTGTTGTGAATCCATTCCAATACATGTTGACATAGCGATTTATAGGCGGAAAAATCAGTAGATGGATATTCATCCTCCAGGAATTCGACTTAGAATTCGTTTCAGCCAAGTCCAGGAAGTCATTGGTCTTCGCAGAGCTTATTTCGGAACTTCTGGTTGAGTCAGGTGACGTTGTGCCTAAGGAATCACCTATCTGGGGGGATATGTTTTTTATCGCATCTATAGACCCTTGGTATGGAGACATACTTATCTATCTCCAGAATTTGAAATTACCCACCTCAGCTTCTCATGACAAGTGTCGGCGGATACGCCATCAGGATAAAATCTATCTCATACTAGATGATACTTTGTATTGGAGAGGTGTAGACTGCATCTTATGTCGATGTCTCACTCATGAGGAGGCCATCATAGTGCTCAAATATTTCCATACTGGAGCTTGTGGTAGTCATTTTTCTGGGTTGGCAACATCCCAAAATATTTTACGAGTAGGTTACTTCTAGCCAACACTTATTAAAGATTGTATTGAATCGGTCAAGAAGTGCCATCCGTGCCAAATCTTCTCCCGGAAGATGAGGGCACATCCCTCTCCTATGTTTCCTATCATCACAGTTGGCCCCTTCACTAAGTGGGGGATTGATTACACTACATGCAACCCCCCGTCAGCAAGGGGGCACCACTATATCATCGTAGCTATCGACTACTTCACTAAGTGGTTCGAATCTATGCCAATGTTTAAATATGATGGAGAGACTGCAGCTCTCTTCTTATTCAACCAGATCATAGCAATGTTCAGCGTCCCGAGAGAGATTGTCACTGACCATGGCAGTCACTTTCAGAACCAAATGATGTCTCAATTAACATCAAAGCTTGGGTTATGACAGGAGAATTCATCACCTTACTACCCCCAAGCCAATGGGTAGGTGGAAGTTGTAAACAAAATGCTTAAGACTATTCTACAATAAACTATCAACTCAGCCAAGTCAAATTGGAATTTTATGTTATACTCGGCATTATGGGCTTATCGAACATTTGTTAAGACTGCAACCAGTTTCTAACCTTTTCAACTCATTTATGGGTTGGAGGCAGTCTTTCCCATCAAATGTCAAATCCCATCTCTAAAATTGGTAGCACAGTTATTGCCAGACACTTCTCTGCTTGAAGAACAGTTAGTACGCCTTGAGCAGTGTCGCGATGCATCCCTGGCCAACGAGGCTCAAAAACATAAGGTCAAGTGTCAATATGATAGGTTCGTTCGTCCTCGGATTTTTTCTTAGGGAGACCTTGTCCTGGTCTATGACCAAGATAAGGATCCCCTGGGGGCAGGAAAGTTTAAACCCATGTGGTTCGGACCCTTCATTGTAAAAGAGGTATTAAAAAAGGGCACTTATCGTTTGGTTGATTTTGAAGGTAATTATTTGGCGGAGCCTAGAAATGGGTTCTCCCTCAAGAAGTATTACTCATACTAATGTCACTGTGGGTCACTTTCTATAACATATGTATAGTCTTTGTACTATTACTTTGTAAGTTTCTTTTAAGTTTTATGGACGTGTCATTGATGTTTTCTTTCGTCAATATGGTAGATGTCAAGTGATTCCGAGGTGTTCGTTGGGTATATAGATGGTGCTAGTTGGCACACGCGGAGGCTTGCCTTCACATCTTGGGTAATCTTTTCACCTCAGGGCCAGTTGTTATCTTCTGGAGGTATATGCTTAGGTGACACCACAAATAATGTCGTTGAGTATAGTGAAGTTATTGAGTTGCTTCATGACGCCTTGTCATTGGGTATCTCTCATCTCCGGGTCTATCTCGACGCTCAACTAGTTGTGTTGTAGCAAAACAAAGTATACCGGGTTCATGATCCGACTTTACACTAACGTTTCCTTAGGGTACATCTCTTAGAACAAAACTTTGATTATATTACATATTTTCATGTTCCTAGAAGATTAAACCAAATTACAGATACTCTAGCTAATCAAATTTTAGATTGGCATCTTGCACACATATGAAAGAACATTGACATAAACATGTAAATACATTTTTGGACACAGAATCCATAAGACACAAAAGATAAAAAACCATATATAACATCATAAAATAACCAGAGTACATATATGGACGCAAGCGCCTCAAAAATGAGTAGTAACGAGTCACCGGGCTTATTCCCTCAAACAATATATACAAGTAGGTGCTCTTGGCACTTAAAAAGTCTAAGTAGGTTCAGGGCCTATGGGCCCTGTTATAATCATCCATAGCACGGGCTAAATGCCTAAACAATCGGACCCATGTCCGAGGTGCCCCCACTACATGAGGCTGCATGGATGGTGACAACTCCTCTATCTCTGCCATCAGGACTGTGCGAGTGAGCACAATGAAGTTCCACTCAAATCGTCTAGGGACTCTCTCGGCCTCTCCAGCTAGAAGTTTCCCTGCTACTGCTGCTCCCCCAGCGGCGGCAGCCACGCCCTCTGGCCGTGGACAACGCCTGTTCCATGCATAATCGGTAGGTCGCATGGCTCCCACATCTACATGCAACAAACGTTTATCCATCAAATACTTTGGCATACAAAAAAAATGATATATATAACAAAAAGACATAAAAATTACATATGCAAACAAAAAAAATACAAAGGTGGAGACTTACCCATCTCCCCTCGCTCCTCACCAGCAGGCATGGGTATCTCAAGATCTCTAGAGAAATCTATCCCTGCACACGGGTAGTCCTCAATCACAGGGATCTGTCGTGATAGCCAAGAAAAGAAATCATCATCGAAGGGCTCAACGGTCCTTCCACCACCCTGTCGCGGCAGTAAGACTGACCATCTACACACTGCAGGGAAAGAGGCCTGATGTCCTCATACTATAACCCGAGGACTAAAACTCGGAACTCTCTAAAAAATGAATGAACACAAGATGGTCCCAAAACCAAAGTTCCTCTGTGTCCGCTATCGACAATCTGTCAATTGCCTTTTCATGCACTCGAGCAGTGTGGTACTCCAGTCAAAAATTTGTGCATTCATGCACTGGATGGCACAGTTCATCTGTGCACGCGATGCCTGATGCAAGGCTACTGAGCCAATAATCCACCTAATCAGTAACAATATAGTCTGCAGTGCTAAGTTAGTAATCTTGCTAATAGGTACCTGGGAGCCCACATGGTCAGTCCCAGCCTCACAATGCTCAGCTATCAATTCCGAGATCTTACTCGGCCCCGCAGGAAACGTCTGGAAGTTGATTGGTTCCCCTCTCCTTGAGAGGCTAGTCAGAAAGTAGATATCCTTGGTGGTGGGCACCAATGATTGCCCCTCTAGCATAAATGCCTCTGCATTAGGGTGCCAGTAGTCAATCAAGGCATTCAGTAGCCTTGTTTTTGCATGCATAAATGGACATAGAAAGAATTTGAGTAAACCGCATTGCATTAACATGACCACAACACTCGGATCTGCTGTAACCAACTCACTGATTGCCTCATGCTCCCTTTCCCTCCACTGGACATACATCCTACCAACACAACAAGGTAAAGGAGGGTCAGTACTTCCTTTTAGTTTTCTTTTTCATCATAAAAGGGGGGTACACATGGACTGTAGAGGTGACAGTCGCGTGTACACACGAGCAGACTTTACTCTACCCAAATGTACAGGCATCTTGTCCAGAGACAGCCCGCATGTACCTAGGGCCGACCTTTTTAAGATCAACGCCCACCCAAAAAATAAACTAAACAACAAAATTGAAGTATTGAATAGCTAGATAAGGGAGTTTGTACTTACTTGGTCCAAGAAGAAGTTCATTTCTTCTACTGTAGCTCTCAGAACCACTATTTTTGGCAAAGGGGGTCTTTTGGGTCCAGAGTCAATTTCCAAATCAGCAATGGTGATAATGAGCTGCCAACTTGTATTTATAGACTTTTTGGCCTCTTTTTGTCACTTTTTTGGCCTCCCTTATCAGTTTCTTTATACCAAAAACCATTTAGAGTGATCATGGAGTTATATGGGAGGGGTTTGATTGGGTATTGGTACATTTTTTTTTTTGAGTTTTGAGAAAATATTGACGGTCCATAAAAAAAAAAAATTCAAAAGACAACTTGAGCATATAGGTTAGGTTACCACCCCAACTTTTGCATCTCATTATCTTTTTCTTCTGCTATAGGACTGATCCCATCAGGTTGTGACATGGAACCGTCATATCGGCTCTAGCAGTGTCACAACTTGTTGGTAGAGCTTACCAGAACATGGATTCCCTAGGTAGGTCCTGGTTGCATTATGGTGTCCATGCCATTTCTAAAAACACTGTAGGCTTAGGAGTCCATATAGTCTTTCCTGAATATGAGTTTGAGCCTCATTTGCATGATTATTTTTTGCTCTTTGTCTCACCCTCAAGACTCCCAAAAATAATGGGTCTCCTTTTAAGCCCTTTTCAGACCCTCTAAAAATGAAAATATTGGCGAGTGATCTTATGGCCTTTCACGCTCGTTAAACTAAAATTTGAAGTCATGTCTATCCAATGGTAGTTTACTCCTTTTTTAGTCCGGATGGTCAACTGTACGAAAAAAGGTATACTCTGTCGAATTCCCATTCTTTAGAAGAGTACTCTCAGGTATAATTTTATTCCTTTTTCGGGCCCGAGGGACTAAATTTCCCAAAACGAAACCCCCACAGAGTCCATAGTTAAGATCTTTTCAGAATCCCTAAAATTGAAAAGATTGTCAAGTGACCTTATTCTTTCACACTCGTTAAATTGGTCCAGAAGAATATTCTTGACGGAGTCCATAGTTAATATTTTTTTAGACTCCTTAAAAGTGAAAAAATAGCCGAGTGATCTTGTCCTTGTCACACTCATTAAAATGGTTTTGAATTGAAGTCTAATCGGTGCTACTTTATCCCTTTTTCGAATCGACTAGACTATTGTCGAAAAAGGTATCCCAACAGAGTCTCCTTTTATGCTTTTTCAGACTCTCTAAATATGAAAAACCACCGAGCTTACCTTCTTTGGGCTCGTTAAACTTACATCGAAGGACGTTACCATTGTGTGTTCTCTCAACCGCATTTTCATACCTTATCCACCAGCCTTGTGATAGTTTGCTTATGCGTCTTAACACCTTTGGCCGCTAGAGGATTTTTCCTGAGTATCATTTTACCAGAACATCAGTCTTGTCCTTGTGCCTTGAGATTGTATGTTTGCACTCTTCATTCCTCCATTGTAACATAATACTCCTTTATTCTTTTTCCAAAATTATCAAAAAGAGCAAAAAAATCAAATATACCCCAAAAAGAGGATGGGAAAAGTATTTTCTTTATTGGCAGCATAATGAGTCGCCCTTGGATAAAGCAAATTTGTCCATTTGATCATCAGACTATGGGATGTAGAACGACCTTAGGAATATTTTCTCACTATATAGAGTTGTGTCCTCCACCATTTGGTCATTCTTCCAAACATACAGAGAGTTTGCATTGCCTCCTGCTTCGTAGACTTATGATTAACATATATGCTGCCTGAGTCTTATCACTTGTCGTGCTATTGTCCAAGGGAAGTTTGTCACTAAGCCTGAGTTGGCCCCTCTATAATGTGTCTCTTGTCCTCATACCCGGCCATCCTAAATGTCCAATCATGTCCTTGTTCGAAATCACTGAAGCCTTCAGTCCGATCATCAATATTATCAAGTCCATGACCGATGCGCCATTGAAGACATCTGGGTAGTGCAGTCATACACTCATATTACACTCCTACCTGAGTTTTGGAAGATTTTGAAGTTGTTTCTCGAGCTTTGAAGTCTAGCCATCAAGCCGATTCATCTTCTGGAAGATGAATACTCTATATGTATATCTTTATGATTTTGAGATGTATCTCTACTGTGTATTATTCGTGGCTACTCTTTATAGTTATTTGACATGGATCTACATTGTATTTGATTGGTATCCATGGTTCTATTTTATCCTGAGCATGGGTATGCCCGCCTCGGTGAGACAATTGTTATTTTGCATATGGCACCTCCTGGTTCCTGATCCCTGGGCTCAATTGTTCGGCACATCAGTAAATATTAGTAATGTATTTCGGCCATCATATGCTCTTCTGACCTCACACATTAGCGGGCATATGTTATAACTCTAAATTGCACCACACATGCTTACCTAGCATTAGGCCAACCCATATCCCTTCTTTGCCAAAAATCTGTTGAACAACTCTTTGAAAATCCTCTTGTATCAAGGCCCACGTGCCCTAACCCATTACTGCACGCGTGTACACACTGACTGACTCACATCAACCCGCATGTACCTAACAAAGAACGAAAAAGGGAAAGTTGCTGACGGGACAAAAAGCTATGGGTCAGTTAACTGAAACTCCTAGCCATGCATGGCCTAGGGTTCGTCCAAAACCCTAGCTCCTTCTAGCCTATAAAAGAAGGGGTAGGGGTACCATTTGGAAGCGGAAAAAATATAGCGAAGAAACTCTGCCTATTTACATAATCCATTGTCCCAACCCTTTAGCCTTTCCTCATGCCAAAGGAGATTTAACACAAAGAAGTTGAAGGACAGAAGAAGAGGAGCCCGGGATCAGGTTCAAGGAGTGGTGGCCAGTCTTAGCTTTTGTAAGTTGATTCACTTTCAATAATAAAAAGAATAATTTTCCCGTCCCCTCTCTCATGTTGAGTCTGAGGTTTCTTCCCCTCTTCTTTAGGTTTCTAAGTCCTGTCTTAGGAAATTGTTTTGCCTCTGGCTTGACTTCTACCTCTGCCTCTTTGACCTTTCTTTCAGCTCAACGTCTCTTTAGCTTTTAGAGCCATCTGATAAGCATCTTCTATAGTCCGAAGAGTCATCATGCTCATCTGATCTTGAATTTCATATCATAGATCATTCGTGTTTCTGGAAACCTTTTCATCATCACTTTCCCTATGGCCTGCTCTGACGTTTATCTTGTAGAACTCTTCAGTGTATTCCTTCACTGACATCAACTTCTATCTCAAATTTTGCACCCTCCGAAATAAAGTTATTTGATAATCCTTGGGTATGAATTTGGATTTCATATTTGCAACCATTCTATCCCAGCTCTTGATTTTTTTCTTGCCCTTGCAGTGTATGTTAGCCTGTTGTTCATCCCACCATAGTGTTGCATGCCCTTTAAGTCTAGTGACTGCATGTTTGACCTTCTTATCTTCCTTGACATCCTCATAGTTGAAGTATTTATCCAAATCTCTAATCCAGTCTAGAAGCTCTTCAACATCCAGGTTTCCCTCATACATGGGAATCTCCATCTTTTCTCTGGCTCCTATCCTCACAATAGCCCTGAATATCCATTCATTCGCAACATCCTCGACTGCTACTTCTTCTCCTTCCTGTCCAGCTTCATTTTCACTTTCAACTTTGTTGATATCTCCAATGTTAAATATGTGCCTTTGTGTTGTCTCCATGGCATCAAGCCTAGCATGTAACTCAGGAATTTCTCTTTCCACTACTGGATCAAGCATCAACCTTGGCCTGTCTCTTCTTCTCGGCGGCATGGCTGAAAATGTTTCTCTTTTTTCTGCTACAGAAAGCAAAGAACTTGTTTCGAGCTCTGATACCAAAATTAATACATATCAGAGTAATCTTGTTCCTCCTGATTCCTCTGCCTACAATATACAAATAGAGTTAGGCTTTAATACCAAACTTAACGCAGACCCCTGAACCGTCAGGTCGAGATCTTCTTAGGATCATTCTAAATCTTCCCTAAGTCTAATTGACTCTTTTATTTTCCCCATAGGGAATCCCTGACACACACAATGGTGTTTTTCCACAGGTCCTTATGAGTATGCCCGCGTGGTTAAACAAATGGAATCACCCTAATCTCCTTACCACAATAATATCACACCTTTCATCAATCCGGGACTTCGAGTTTCAAAATTTCATGATTTTTGTGGTCAAGTTTTCGGTTCTCCAACCCACCGAACCCCAAAATGCTGAATTTCTGAACCCCGATGCATTCAGGAAAAGACTGGCTTCAAATGGGACTTCTTGTCGATTCATATTTTTGGACTTTGCGACTTCGCAAATCCTGATGCAAGGATTTTGGCTCTTCAACCTCTGAAACCCTGAGATGGTCAATGGTTATTTACACCACCTATTGATAAAGACACGCCACCTATCCTCTCAACTATCTTCGACTTTGACGTGGATTCTTGCCACCTGTCACTCTTCTCCCTCTCTCTGGGCGTCTTATTGTCACACCACTTGTCAACCATGTGGTCCCCACCAAACGGACGTGCCACGTGTTGCATGAACCCTCGCAACTCACAAGTTTGTGACTTCTGCAGTCGAAACTGATTTCTTCCAACTTATGAAACCCCGATATGTGATATAGCGAAGAGGTTCTAATCCAATGGTTGCTTGTACTTCTCTCTACTTGGGAATTCGCACAACCAAAGGATTTGGTCTATCCTCCGAACTTACGATATGCGATGACCCATGAAGATTCAGATCTGACGGTTCTCCCATGTCTTGGATCCAATGGTCTGGATCTCTTCCTCTACTTCTCGCAACTCACAACTTCATTATTCCAACGGTTTTTCCTTCCACTCCCAAACTCACATACTTCGAATTCGCAAAATGACCCGACGGCCCAAACTGAAAACAATCAATGGTCCTCGTTGATCCTTGACACCAATGAAATGGGTTCATCTTTTCCTTATCCACCCTACAACTCCTCTGGATCCTATAGTCCTCGTAACTTCGCGAGTTCTCCATGGAGAATTTTGACCATTTGTTCTCCACCTTGTAGACTTCTACGAAATGAACTAGTGTGCCTTATCTGAACTTGGCCTCTATGAAGTGACTTCGCTTTGTCTCCCTTTTGATACTTAGAAGTCACTAACCCTCCTAGGCTTTCACTTCCAAACTTGAGTCTCAAAAGGACTTCTGCATGCACTCCTTGCGACAGACTTTCAAATACTTCCAAGTATTTGATTCCTCAACTCTGTGCACCTTATGCAACAACATTCCTTTACCCTTCAACCTTAGTTGATAAATTCTAAGACTTCTACTAGCCTGCACACACCTTGCATGGATCCTGTGCCTCACCTTCACTTCTACTAGAATGAGAACAACGGTATCCCTCTTGAGATTCCAGAGGTAAACTCTGAAACCTTGTCAACGCACTCCTTGCAGACACTTCACTCCACTCCTTGCAGGAATTTCTCTCACTCAGGAAGAGAAACAACTGAAACTCATTCTCTCTCTCTCAGAGTTCAAACATCCAATGTGAAATCATACATACAACAAAGTATTAAAGAAAATGCATAAGAGAGAGAATAAAACACCTGTAAGCATACCATTCACCATGTATAAAAAGAAAACATCATAAAACCATGAAATCTGATTCAAAGCTTCTTATATTAATTCAAGCTCCTGTACATGGGTCTTTCTCCACCACTCTCTGCTACAGCTCTCTGCTAATGTTCTAATGAATGCCATAATACAAAGATAAGGGTGTCTATATCTGTTTTCCCTCTTGCTCTTCTAAACTATCTAATCTATAATTCAAACCTACCTACTTCCATTAACTGGGGTTAAATGCCTTTTACATGGACAGATGAGAGAAAATATCTCACGATATGTTTACAACATCCAGACATAAATGTAAGTACATTTATATCTATTACATTTATATCTGCTTCTTAATCTTTCAAAATATTTCAAAACATGAAAAAATATGCTGGCACTTTTCCTAGCTGCCTTCCACTTTAACGCTCACTTGGTTGTTGGCGATGCTCCTGCATCACAGGGACTATCCATTTAAAATGGACAAATCACCTCCATCACATGTATCATCTGTAGAGTTAAATATCATATAATTATGAAATTGTTTTTGTTTATGTTTCTGAATTTTACTAGTTGGTACTAATAGTTAAATTTAATTAATATGTATGTAGGTTGTAGATATATTTGCTAGATATAGTACTTTTTCACTCCCTGGGCACCTGGGTGTTTCTTCTGGGTTACCTTTTTCTAGGCCTAGGGAATTTTAGTTACTAGTATGACCTATAACACCCCTATTTCCCCCAACTTGTAATTACTCATTAATTATGATTACCATGCTATGGCATGTGAACAATGTAAATGTATTATTTTTTGAATTGCCAATAACTGATTGTGGGGGTGAATCCTTGAAGTACTAGCCATGATATCACTAGAGGAAATAATGGGAAAACTATAAGGGGGGGTTCCTTTGGTCAAATTACCTCAAATTTCCACTTGTTGGGAATAATGAAACCCCTTTAGATCCCAAGGAGAGGAATCATTTGATGAAGGAAGGAATGGTGGTTGAATCCTCAATGACCCCAATGAATGACAACATGATATGGATGAGGAGACAAAAGCTTGTCATCCCAACGCATCACAAAGTCCTACAGAACCAGTGTAACACCCTTGTGTCCCCCAGCTTATAATTAATAATTAATCATAATCACCATGCTATGGCATGGGAACAATGTAAATGTATTATTTTTTGAATTGAAAACAACTGACTGTGGGGGTGAAGAATTGAAATTACTGGCCATGATATCACTAGAGGAAAGAATGTGAAAAC
>ML848409.1:16529-33621 GCA_009831015.1 Picea engelmannii | reverse complement strand
CACAGATGAATAGAACTATCAAGCAAATGCAAAATGTGATAACCATACTAAGAAGGGGAGATAATTATGTGGAAAATCCAAGAATTCAAATCCTAGAGCAAAGAAGGAACCCTCCCCAAGAAAACAGAGTGAGGTTTGAAAACACAGATAATCTGCAAAGACCAGGGGTTCTCAGGAATCCTACTCCCAATGTGGTTGTTCTGGATGAGGTGTATGATGAGAAAATAATTGAACAAGAGAATTATTACTCACTTGATGAATGTTCTAAAACTGTGCAGATGGACAGATGCAAGACATCCATGTATATATTTAAAGAGGGCAATAACAATCCAAAATCACAAGAAAACGTCGCCCAGACAAGATGATTTGTAAATAGACCAAAAAATAAAGGTGATTCTGATAAAGAGAACCAAAAAGAAAAAAACAAATGAGAAGGTGACAGATATCATTGGAAGTAAAAAGAAACACTTGACGTCGAGCTCCACTCAAATGACATATAATGTCGTAGAGGACTTAAGTAAATTAAGGATAAATTTTCCTTTTACAGAAGTGGTGAAGATTCCCCGGCAAAGACATAACATTTTGAAATTTTTAAACGATCCATGTGAAAGGACAAAAGTTGTGGTCACTAGTCCAAAACAAAGTGAGAGCCAGTCAACTGCCAAGCTTAGAGGTAAAATTCCTCCCTTTTACATTTCAATTGAAAATCATGATGTTGCACTACATAATTGTTTAGTTGACACCGGTGCGACAAATAATATCATGCCACTGGCAGTCATGGAGGCATTGGGCATGAGTTGCACCAAGTATTATGAAACCAATGAAAGTGTATATGTGATTGATTCTAGAAAAGTGTCAGCTTATGGAGAGATCAAAGACTTTTATGCTTGGATTACGGTAGCCCCCCATATCATTGCATTTTTCAATATTATTGTGGTGGACCTTCCTCCATCATATGGAGTTGTGTTGGGAAGAGATTGGACATCTATGATCGAGGGATATATAATTAATGATGGAATTTGTATGATGTTTCTAGGCAAAGAAGGAGAAATGATTAAAGTGCCTCGTGAACCTAGAAAACCCTTCTCTTTCAAGAAGAATGACAATGAATTAATGGAGGATTATATAGATTTCGGGATTGGAAACTATGTTATCTAGACATGGAACATAATGAAAGCCTAGAGCAAGTTCAAGACACAAAGAATAAAGAATGTTTGTTTGAAGGCTATTGGAAGATGTCATTTGATGGAGCTTGTTCAAACTCCGGGACTGGAGTTGGGATTGTTCTTATGAGTCCAAATAATGTTGTGCATCTACATGCTATTAGACTGGAATTTGCATGCACTAATAATGAGGCAGAATATGAAGCCTTGATTCAGGGGATGATCCTTGCACAAGAAATAAAAATAGAACATCTAATTGTAACTGGCGACTCGGACTTGATAATCAATCAAGTTACCCAGAGGTATAAAATCAAAAAGGAAAGACTTAAGTTATATTTCAAAATGGTTAACGAATTGATGGAATCTTTTAGTTCCTTCAGCATTTCTTTCATTCCAAGGGACAAGAATCACAAGGAAAATTCATTAGCCTTGTAGGCCTCATTGTCAAACCTAGACAATATCCAAAGCAAAACGTCTTTCCATGTAGAAAGAGCATTCCAACTATCTGTGCCCAATAATAATGAATATTTGCAAGTATTTGAGAACGATGAACAACTGGAATTTTTTTTGTTGAACAATGATGATGATGAAGATGATCACACGTCTGTTGTCCCCAAATATTGTATACAATTTGAATCTATGTTTACAAAAGATGATCATGCTAAGAATATCCATTAAGAAGTTTCAATTTGAAAAGTGCAAGAGACAAGAAAAGTCAATATTGGAACTGACGGTTCCCCAAAATATGTCAACTTGGGAGCTGATTGCACCACTGAGGAAGTTGATCAATGTGTTTCCTTGTTTAAAGAATACATTGATGTGTTCGCTTGGACCTATGATGATTTAAAATCTTACTATAAAACTATATTCCAGCATATCATTCCTTTGAGGGAAGAAACAAAGCCTGTAAAGAAAAAAATAAGGATGATGAATCCCAAACTGAAACCTCTGGTAAAGATTGAATTGGAGAAATTGAATAAGGAAGGAATAATTTATCCCATTAGACACTCCAATTGGATTTCAAATCCTGTGATTATAAGAAAAAAGACCGGGGAAATTTGGATGTGTGTTAACTTCAGAGACCTTAACAAAGCAAGCATAAAGGATAACTTTCCCTTACCTAATATGGAGTTCCTTCTCCAGCAAGTCACTGGATCATCTTGCATGTCCATGTTGGATGGTTTTATGGATATAACCAAGTCTTGGTGGTTGAGGAAGATAGGGAAAAGACAAAATTTATCACACCTGAGGAGACATATGCATATGCTAGAATTCCCTTTGGCTTGAAGAATGTTGGAGCCACATTCCAGAGGGCCATGGATCATGCATTCAGTGGGTTGATAGGAAAACTTATGGTAGACTATCAAGATGACTTGACAGTGCATTCAAAAACAAGGGGTGATCATATCCATCATTTGAGAAAAGTATTTGAAAGATGTAGATTATATGGTGTCTCTTTAAATTCAAAGAAATGATTGTTCATTGTAACTCAAGGCAAACTGTTGGGCCACATTATGTGCAAGGGATTTACATAGATCTGGAAATAATTAAAGCAATAAATGAGCTCAATCCCCTGAAATCCAAGAAGGGAGTCCAATCATTTTTTGGCAAGATCAATTTTGTGCGAAGGTTTGTCCCTGACTATGCAAGTATTGTAAAGTCAATCAATTTGTTGTTGAAAAAGGAGTAGAGGTTCAAATGGATAGCAGATACTCAAGAGGATTTCAATAATATCAAAGGAGCAATCGCCACAACTCCAGTCCTCATTAGTCCGGATTTTCAAATGGATTTCATCATCTACTCATTTACTATAGAGACAGTTGGTGCATTTGTTCTTACTCGGAAGAATACCAAAGGTGAAGAACTCCCAATAAGTTTCATGAGAAAAACCCTACATGACTATGAATTGAGGTATTCAGAACTAGAAAAGAAAGACTTGGCTCTTGTAAAAGTGATAGCACACTTTCAGATGTACATATTGAACTCCCATGGTATTTCTTATGTTCCCTCAACGCCAGTGAAGATGCTTCTGAATCAACAATTGAGAGAAGGCAAATGGGCTAACTGGCTGACAAAGATACAAGAATATGATATTGAGATTAAACCTTTAAAGGTTATCAAAGGATAAGGTTTATGCAAGCTCATCATGAATAGTGATTATGTGGATGGAATGATTTCAATTTCAGTAGGAGAACCATTAGTTGATTCAGAATGGTAGGGAGATATTATATTCTACTTAAGGTCTGGGCAATTACCTATCACCATGAACCCCAAGGAGCGAAGAACATTGAAGATGAAGGCAAATCAATATGTGTTGATTGTCGATATATTGTTCAGGAGAATGATGATGGTATACTATTGAGATGCATTAATGAAAACCAAGCCCAAGAACTAATGACAGAATTCCATGAAGGAATATGCGGTGGACACTTTGCACCTACCACCACCACCCATAAGATAATAAGGGTTGGATTCTACTAGCCATCAATATTCAGAGAATCGTATGCCACAATAAGGAATTTTCTATAGTGGGAAAACCCCCCTATGTACTACACTATGTTTCAACGTGTAGGAAGAGCTAACCATCTAAAGTCTCCTACTTTTTAACAACTACCCTGACAATACCCCACATTCATGCATAAAACACAAAGATAAAAGGATCTGGTAACTCTACCTTGAACGCTGCATCCAATGTCGATCTTTTTGCATTCATTTGCTTCTCGACTACAAGTCTCCTCCCAAGGCTGACTTGCATTCATAAAGAGACAAACAAGAAACTACAAACATACATATTATATATGAATTAGTAGGTTATATGTCATAATAAAATGTAAATCAAACATAAAGATTGAACACATCATATGGCGGGATAGAAAAAGTACTTCTTTTTATTAATCTCACAAAGTCACTTACAATGAGATCGGCAACTGCTCCTCGAACCCGATCTAGACTCCTCTTCACCAAGCTACAACTGCTTCCACGTATCCTTCTCCTCTCACAATTCTCTCTAGGGAAATGGCATAGGATTATTAATGATGAAAAAGGCAGGAATAGGGAATTCTGGCTCAAAACTCACAATGTGGCTGCAAATTCTTGGGGCAAGGGGGGAAAGTGAAATGGGTAGAGTTTCACTGTTCTTCTATTTATTTTCGAAATGAGACCCCAACACCTCCTTTTATATGGGAAAAGGATGGTTATTCGTTTGGGTGATGGGCTATAGGTGGTAAATTGGTTGGGAAACCACCCAATAGCCCATAATCTCAACGAATTCCTTGCAACTTTTTATTTTTTGCAACTTTTGTAGGCATACGCGGGTTGTAATGGTGTAGCTAGCATGTGTACATGGGTAGTAATGGTGCAGCTAGCATGCATACACAGTCAGTAGTGGTGCAGGGTGCGTACATCTTCAAAAATAGTGTTTTTAAGAAGAGTTGCTCAGTGATGGCTTGGAAAAAATATCAAGTAAGATGGCCTGATGTTAGGTATGTATGTGTGGTGCAATTTAGGGTTATAACAGATGCCCCTAATGTGTGAGGTCAAAAGAGCATCTGATGGTTGAAATACATTACAAATATTTACCAACGTATCAAGCGAGTGAACTCGGGACCAGAGTTCGAGAGGTGCCATCTGCAAAATAACAATTGTCTCACCGAGGCGGGCATACCCATGCTTGGGATGAAATAAATCATGGTTTCCAATCAAATACATTGTAGATCCATGTCATATAACTATATTAAGTGTAGCCGTGAGAAATACACAGCAGATCTACATCTCAAAATCAAATATATACATGTATAGTATCCATCTTTAAGAAGCCAATGACGCTTGATGGCTGGAGATGATGCCTTTGGAGATAGAGCAACAACTTCAATATCTTCATAACTCAGGTAGGAGTGTGATGTGAGTGTACTATTTCACTACCTAGAGGTCCTCAACAGCTCATCGGGGAATAGACAAGAGGATCTCGGTGATCAGGTGGAGAACTTCAGTGATTTTGAACAAGGACTTGATTGGACTTTCAGGATGGTCAGGCATGAGGGCAAGAGACAAACTACAGAAGGGCCAACTCAGGCTTAGTAAAAAATTCTCTTGGAAAATAGCACAACAAATGATCAGACTCAAGCAGCATGACATTGACATAAGTTCACGATGCAGGAGGCAACACAAACTCTCCATGTGTTTGGAAGAATAACTGAACGGAGGAGGACATAGCTCTATGTAACGAGAACAACTTCCTAAGGTCATATTAAATCCTGAATCTTGACGAACAAATGGAAGGAATGTGCTTTGTCCAAGGGTGACTCATTGTGCTACCACAAAAAGAAAATACTTTTCCCATCCTCTTTTTGGGGTATATTTGATTTTTTTGTCTTTTTCAATATTTTGAAAGAGCTTGAAAAAGGAATAAAAGAATGTTACGTTACAAAGGAGGAACGATTGTCACAATCATACTAGTTCCAAGCGCAAGGAACACACTAATGCTCAGAGCAAGGAGACATGTGCAGGAAAAGGACACTCAGGAAAAAACATCCATGGGTCAAGGTGTCAAGACACAGAGGCAAAGTGCTACAAGGCTTGTGTATAAGGCATGCTTCAAAGGTTCAGTTGAGAGCAACATGGAGCTGACATTAGGCCAAAACCTAGGAATGCAAGTGCGATTGATAGGACACAATGAAACCCCCTTCAATGTATTTTTTACGAGCCCATAGAAGGTAAGCTCGGTGGTTTTTCATTTTTAGAGAGTCTGAAAAATCATAAAAGAAGACTCTATCGGGGTACCTTTTTCGAAGGTAGTCTAGTAGATTCGAAAAAGGGGTAAACTAGCACTGAAAAGACATCTATTGAAAACCATTTTAATGAGTGTGACAAAGACAAGATCAGTCTACAATCTTTTCAATTTTAAGGAGTCTGAAAAGAGCTTAACTATGGACTTATTGTTTTTTTCTAGATTTAGTCTCCTTAGCTCAAAAAAGTAAAATTTACTTAGGAGAACTCTCCCGGTGAGACAAATATCCCGAGGTGTACCTTTTTCCTCCTTAATCTATAGGCCGGAAAAAGGGGTAAACTCATGCCAGTAGATGTTTTTCTAAACCAATTAACAAGTGTGAAATAACAAGGTCACTCGACGATCTTTTCACTTTTAAGGAGTCTGAAAAGAGCTTAACTATGGACTCCGTAGGGGATGTTCTTCTAGACCAGTTTAACGAGTGTGAAGAAACAAGGTCACTCGATGATCTTTTCAACTTTAGGGAGTTTGAAAAGAGCTTAAATATGGACTCTGTGGGGGTTCATTTTTCGTAAATTTAGTCCCTCGGGCCCGAAAAAGGCTTAAACTTATACCTAATAATACTCTTCTAGCGAACCGAAGTTCCTAGAGTATACCTTTGTTCGTATAATTGACCATCCAGACCGAAAAAGGGGTAAAATATCGTCGGACAAATGTGCCTTCAATTTTTAATTTGGCGAGCGTGAAGGGAAACAAGATCACTCGACAATCTTTTCATTTTTATAGAGTCTGAAAATGGCTTAAAGAAGACTCATTTTGGGAGTCCCAAGGGTGAGGCCAAGAGTGATGACATATCAGACATATGAGGCTCAAACTTGTAGTCAGGACAAGACTAGCAAGGACTCCCGAGACTAAAGTCATTATTGACGGCATGGACACCAAAATGCAACCAAGGTCTACCTAGGGCATCCATGTAAAAGAAGGCTCTACCACTAAATTACGACACTTCTAAAGAAGCAATGACTGTTCTGTGTCATAATTCAGTGGGATCGATCCTATGGAAAAGCGGAAAAGACAACGAAATGCAGAAAGTGGAGGTGGAATGCTAACTTAAATGTAAAAAGTTGAAAAAATGACTTTTACCAAAGGACCTTCGAAAGTGACCCATTTCTCAAAAGTTTTCCAAACCAAAAGTAAAGTGTATTGTAACATCCAATGAGAAACTCAAGAACCATAGTAAATGATTTTCAAGCCAGAAAAAAACGACAAAAGGGTCGAAAAAATGACAAAAAGGGCCAAAAAAGTCTATAAATAGAAGTTGGCAGCTCATTATCACCATCGCAAATTGAGAATTGACCAAAAAGCCAAAAACACCCCTTTGTTAAAGAAGTTTATTCTGGGAGTTTCAGTGGACGAAACGAACTTATGTTTGGACCAAGTAAGTACCAATCCACCCCTCTTGAATTTCAATACTTCCTTTTTTCTTTTATTTTGGTTTTGGGGGGGGTGAGCACTCCTAAAAAGGGGTGGTCCTGCGTGTATGCAGGTTGTTCAAGGACAGCCCGCATATGCCCGCAGGAAGAAAATAAACTGCATGTGTGCATATGTGATTGTTCCCAATACAGCCCACGTACACCCTCAAGAACTTTGAAAATATTGAAAATACGGGAATTAACTCCCCTTTGAACTTGTCATTTTGCAGGATGTACATCCATTGGAGAGAGAGGGAGCATGAGGACATTGATATACTGGTCAATGAGGACCCTGCAGCTATGGATCAATTGAGACAATGTGGTTTGTGGAAGTTATTTCGGTGTCCATTCATGAGGGCACAACCCAGGCTGTTGAATGCCTTGGTAGACTATTGGCATCCCAGCGTTGAGGCGTTTATGCTCGAGGAGTAGTCGTTAACTCCAATGGCTAAAGACATTTACTTTCTGACTGGCCTCTCAAGGAGAGGTGAACCAGTCAACTTGCGTGCTTTTCCCCACGGGCCTCACAACATTGTTGAGTTGATTGGGCTACATTGCTAGGTCGGCGCTCAGAAGTTAGGTTCTCAGGTGCCTATCAACAAGATCACCAACCTATCACTAAAAGTGATAGTTTTACTCATTGGGTGGATCACTGGATCTGCAGCTTTACATCAGGCCTCCCAGGCGCAAATGCATTGTGCAGTGTAGTACTTGAATGCACGGATCTTCGACTGGAGCACGACCATGCTAGACTACATGAAGAGACAACTCACCGAGTGTCTTGGGCGGGACAACAAAAACTTTGGATTTTGGACCATTTTGTGCTCATTCTTCTTCGAGAGAGTACCTGGTCTCAGTCCACGAGAGACAATGCGAGGGCATGAGGCCTCACTCCCAGCAGTGTGTATATGGGCAGCGTTGTTGCCATGACAGAGGAGGAGGAAGGACCATAGAGCCCTTCGATGATACATTTTTCGACTAGTCGGCACGACAGATTTCGACGATAGAGGAATACCCCTATGCCGGGATCAATTTTTCTAGGGATCCGGACATGCCCATACCTCCCGAAGCAGAGTGAGGAGAGATAGGTACGTTTGTTATTTAATGTTTTACAATTTTTTGTTTCTTTTTATATATATCATTTTTATGGGAATCAGAGTATATCACAACTATGTATCTGTTTATGTACAGATGTGGGACCAGTGCATCCAGCAGACTTTTCGAGGACCAGGCGGCGTCCTCGACCATAGGAAGTACTAGCCACAGTTGTCGGACCAGCAGCAGCAGCAGTAGTAGAGTGACCTCTAGCCTCAGAGGCTGAGAGAGTTTTGAGATGGGTGGAACGGAACCTCATCGCGCTCATTCGCACAGTCGTTATGGCAGAGATCGAGGATCTCCCACCATCGATGCAACCTCATGTAGTTGGGGTGCCACGGACCTAGGTCCAACTCTTTCGGTGTTTGGAAAATGTCATGGTTCACTATGGCAAGGCCAAAAGGCCCTAACCTTAGCTTAGGATGGACCACTTACGTGCCGAGGGCACTTTTTGTATATTTTTTAGGGCATAAGCCCCATGATGTGTTCTGAATATGTATTTTTGAGGCGCTTGCGCCCACCTATGTACTCTGAGACTTTTGATATATATATGTGTATTCACATATTTTATGTCTTATGGTTTACATTTATTTACAAATGTATTTACATGTGTATGTGTGTGATTTTTCTTACGTGTGTGCAATATGCCAATATAATACTTGATTAGCTAGAGTATCTGTCATTTGATTCAATCTCCTAGGAACATGGATATACGTAATGTAATCAAATCAACATTCTAAGAGATGAACCCTAAGGAATCGTCGATTTAGAGTAGGATCATAAATGCGGCAAACCCCATTTAACTGGGACACAACCAATTGTGCATCTAAATAGACCCAGAGGTAAGATATACCATGCGACAAGGCGTCACGAAGCAACTCTATTACTGCACTATATTCAGCGACATTGTTTGTGGTGTCACCTAAATAGATACCTCCAGACGATAGCAACTGGCCTTGAGGTGTGAAGATCACCCAAGCTATGGAAGCAAGCCTCAGAGTGTGTCGGCTAGTGTCGTCCGTGAACCCAACGAACACCTCTGATTCACTTGACATCTGCCACAGTGAAAAATATGACATCAAAGACACGTCCATAAAACAAAAAAGACAAAGACTAAATTGTATAAGAACTATACATATGTATAAGAAGTCACCCGAGGCGACCCACCTATGAGTAATACTTCTTGAGATAGAGCCGATTTCTAGACTCCGCTAAAGATTTCCCTTCAAAATCAACCAGACGATAAATGCCCTTCTTTAAAACCTCCTTCACAATGAAAGGTCCAAACTACATGGGTTTGAACTTGCCTGCCCCCAGGGGATCCTTATCTTGGTTAGAGACCAGGACAAGGTCTCCTTCAGAGAAAATCTGAGGACGAACGGACCGATCATATTGACACTTGACTCTTTGCTTGTGAGCCTCATTGGCCAAGGCTATGTCGCGTCGTTGCTCATCGAGCTGCTCGAGATATAATAAGTGTTCCTCAAGCGGTGAAGTGTTTGGAAATAACTGTACTGCCAACTTAAGAGATGGGATCTAGCATTCTATAGGCAAGAATGCTTCCAACCCGTAAATGAGTTGAAAAGGTGAGAAATCAATTGCAGTCTTTACAGACGTTCGGTAGGCCCACAATGTCGAGCACAACATAAAATGCCAATTTGACTTGGCTGAATTGATCATTTGTTGTAGAATAGTCTTGAGAGATTTATTGACAGCTTCCACCTAACCATTCGCTTGTGGGTAATAAGGTGATGAATGCTCTTGCCTCAACCCAAGCTTTGATGTTAACTCGGACATAAAAAAAAATTGAAAGTGACTACCATGGTCAGTGACAATCTCCTTCGGGATGTCGAACCTTGCTATTATCTAGTTAAACAAAAAGAGAGTTGTTGTTTCGCCATCATCTTTGAACATTGGCATAGCTTCAATCCACTTTGTAAAGTAGTCTACTGCTATGATGATATCATGGTGCCCCCTGGCTGAAGGGGGGTGACATGTGGTATAATCAATCCCCCACTTGGTGAAGGAGCCAACTGTAATGATGGGAAACATAGGAGCGGGGTGTACCCTCATCTTTTGAGAGAAGATCTGACACGGGTGGCACTTCTTGACCAATTCAACGCAATCTCTGATTAATGTCGACCAATAGTAACCGACTCGTAGAATATTTTGGGTTGTTGTGAACACAGAAAAATGACCACCACATGCTCCAATGTGGCAGTCATTAAGCACAAGTTCTACTTCTTCATGAGTGAGGCACCGACGAAGGATGCAATCTACACCTTGATGATACAAAGTGTCTTCGAGTATGAGATAGTTTTTTTCCTGATGGCGTATACGTCGACGCTCATCGCAAGAAGCAGAGGTGGGGCACTTTAAAGTTTGGAGATAGACTAGTATATCTCGATACTAGGGGTCTGAAGATGAAATCAGAAAAAGATCTCCCTTAATCGGTGATTCTTCGGGCGTAACATCACCTGACTCGACTGGAAGTTCCGAGATAAGTTTCAGAAAGACCAACGACTTTTTAGATTTCCCAGAAACAAAATCCAAGTCAAATTCTTGGAGGGTAACAATCCATCTACTGATATTTCCGTCGATTACACATCGTGTCAACACATATTGGAATGGATTCACAATGGCAATGACAGTGGTCTTACGGAATAGGATATAGTGACGGAACTGTTAGACAGCATGTAATGCCGCCAACACAAGTTTCTCAACATGGGAGTAGTTGATTTCTGGTCCAACCAGGCCTCATCTCAGGTAATAAATGACATGTTCTTCAAGCAAATCATCCTCTTGAACCAAGACCATACCAATGGTCGACTATGTCGCAGCCAAATACAATAAGAAATCTTTATTATAATTGGGTGGCCGAAGTAGAGGGGCAGACGTGACGGAGAATTTCAACGCTTCGAAAGAGCGTTGAGCGGCTTCATCCCAATGGAAAGGGACATCCTTCTTCAGTAAACGCATAAACCCTTTAGTGATCTCGGCATAGATTGCGATAAAGTGCTGAAGAAAATTAGATTTTCCATGTAAACCCTGAAGCTGAGGGACTGTGCATGGGGGAGGCTATTGAACTATCGCCTCAACCTTTATAGGATCAGCCATGATCCCTGTTGTCGAAACTATGAAACCTAAAAGACAACTCGACGTCACGCAAAAGCTACATTTGTTAGGATTCAATCAAATCTGATAGTAGCCACATCGCTCAAAGATAAGTCAGAGGTGTGTGGGATGATCAGCTCTCTTATGAGATCGTGATGCTAAATCATCGAGATAACCCTCAACTATGTGTTTGAGATCATGGAAAGAAAAAGACATGGCCCATTGAAAGGTGGCCCCCGCATTATTCAAGCCAAAAGGCATATTTTGATAAGAAAATGTACCCCACGGACAGATAAAAGTTGTTTTATGTTGTTCTTCGAGATCAATATGTATTTGATTGTATCCCGAAAAACCATCCATGAAAAAAAATACCTCACAGCCTGTGCATTCATCAACAATCTGGTCAATGAATGGGGTGGGGAAATTATCCTTTGGACAGGCCTTATTCAAATCACGGAAGTTCGTACATACGCAAATTGTTCCCTACTTTTTGTTGACCGGAACGGGATTCGACACCCATTGCGTCAACATAACGGGGTAGATGAAACCATCTTTGAGTAGTTTCTCTACTTCATCCTTAATAGTTGTTTCTTTCCGAGGATTAATTGGATAAAGCTTCTGTTGGACAGGCTTGGCGTCAGGATAAGTCATGATTTCATGTTTAACTATTCTTGGATCTATGCCTGGCATTTCCTCATAAGACTAGGAAAAAACGTCGCGGAATTCTTTAAATAAATCAGTATAGATTTGAACCTCTTTGGGGGAGAAGTCTGCTCCGATGAAGACATTCTCCATGACGCCAGGGGTTCTAGAGATATCGATGGGTATCGTTTTAGCGATGGTATCCATATTACCCTCAGCATAGACTACGTGCGTAGCCAGAGGATTAATATGGCAAGACCTATCTCCAGTCATATTCAACACAAATTACCATGCCTCTATTCTTCCTAACTCCGGGAGAAAACAAGATCTATGATGGAGATCATCCCAGGGTTTTTCTGGACCAATCAATGCCTCTATAATCACCTTGTCAAAGGGAAAGACCAAGTCTAAGGAATCGGTAGTGGCGGGGAACCTCGAGCCCAACTAGGCCCTAGAACTGGATCTAAATCCTGTGTGGGAGTCGGATCAGGGTCGGTTGAAGCTTGCTAGACTATAGAGTACGCAACTTATTCCACAGACAAAGGCATGGACATGCCATGATGCCTTTTCCCTTCCATCGTGGCTGATGGGGAAGGAAGAGTCCACGTATCGTTAAATTGAGTCGTACGGAACGACGACACTTGAAAGATTTTATCCTTAGGCTGGTCGGGGACAGTTGATATCATCTTGACATCATTGGAAGGAGGTGGGTAATCAAAAGTACCCATGTGAGGTGGGCACAAACCAACCCCCACATTGACGACATCGGGTTGTGGGTTATCAATAATCGGGACCATGGATGACCCCGATGAAGGGTCAGGCCTGGAGAAGGACAATTGATAAATGGTTACTATTCGGCCCTTGTGTGGAAACAACAACAACCGAAAAACGGTGGAAACCACTGCATGCATATCATATGTCCAACTCCTTCCTAACAAGAGATTGTAGTCGAAAGGCACATCGACCACTTCAACTTCGATGCACACAGCCTTTCCTCCTAGTTGCACAGCGAAAGAAGGAATGATTCCACGTGGTCTGAACGAATGACCATCGAAATCAGTAAGAAGAGTAGGTGATGGAGACAAATCGGGTTGGCCAATGGCCTTCCAACATGCCAACAACATCACACATGTCGAGGCACCCTCATCAACCACCATGCAGAAAATATTCCGGGTAAAAATTTTCGTGGTGTAAGCCACTACTATCTGAAACGCAACGTGGTATGGGAGATGAGGTTTCAAGTCGGTCATATCAAGCGTGATCGATCCCGGATTATAAGTCTCAGCAGATCCTAAGGCAGCTAATAGAGCCTTTCTCTGGGAAGGGTAGCTCTGGAGGACTTCCAAAGCAGACATCGTGCAAGGGGTTTGTGACAAATCCTCCACCAGAGATTAGTTTTGGGAGGCCCTCGCGTTTGGATTGTGAGAATCTTTCTTGAATTCCCCTTTCGGGATGCGTGTCATTGTTTCACCCATCGTCTTCTCAATCTGAAGAGGAACATATGGTTTTTCTGCTTCTTTACCCTTCTCAGAAGTGTTTGGCATGCCATAATCGTGTGTCCTAGTTTCTATGTGTGCATCACCTTTCAACATATAAACATTTGAGGTCGAGGGATTACTAGATGACGAGGGGGGTCCCTGACTACCCCCATCCGCATTCGTAGAGGCTTGAGTTAAATTTTTCCCATGAGGAAATGGGTTCGTTAACACTGCAGGCTGCTACTGTGCCAATAAATTTTGGGCCTCCGCGAGCCGAGGGCTTAGGTGGGTCAGATGGTCTTCTGTGCAAAGGTTACACGGATACTTCGACTTCCTTTTTCTGTGTTGCCCCCGCCAGCATTATTGGTGGGTTTCTTATCCGCCTTACCCTTATTTCGTTGTTTCTTCTTCCCTTCCGGCTACTGGTTGGCCTTCGGGTTTGTCGACTGCACACTATGTACATCCAACAACTGAGTAGGGGGAGCAGCCGAACTAGAGGTTTGGTTGGCCATTGTCTGTTGTATCGGCAATTGTTGCAATTGATTTGAAAATTGATCAGTGGGCTTCACTTGTGTTGAACCAACGATACCATCGGCATGTGGTCCAGACTTATGTCTGGTCTTGTCAAGTATAGACCGCGGTGCATCTGGCAAACCTTCATAAAGTAAACCAGACTAAGAGTATATCAGCTCTAGCTATTGATCTCTCATTATCACTTCTTCCTCGAAAAACACTCCCAACGTTGCAATGTCCTTGGATAACTAAGGTACCAAAGACTTAAGGAACCACTGTAGCAGGAATGTTGGTGGGACTGGTACTTTTATCAAACTCTTCTAGTGCCGCCATTCTCGGATGTGATCTGAGATATGATCAACCTTTGTTTGCTCAAAGTTAGACAACAGTTTGGTGTCGGCATCGTATCTCACCAGTAAATGAAAATGGTTTAAGAAAACCATTGCCAATTCGCCAAAAGTAGAGTATATTGAGCAGTCAAGCTCGATGTACCAATTCATGGCACTCCCGATAAGAGTGCATTGAAACAAACGTAATTGGACGGAGTCATCTCTCAACGAGTTGGACGAGCACCATAGGTGAAAGGTAGTCACATGATCGCATGGATCTTCGTTAGGCTTACCTTCAAACTTCGGAATGTATGAGGGCAACTTCATCGGCATAGGAGGCCAACACGGATCGTGACAGATTGGGTTGTTTAATAGTCTTGACAAGTCTGACAAATGCAATGTTGCCAGAAAGGGTAGTTTAGGTTGTTGACTATGCACAGAGAAAAAGTGGCCTGGAGTTTGACTGTCACCGGGTTTCCAGGAAAATTTAGGTTGTTTACCAGGGTTCTGGTGAAAACCATGGCCTTAGCCATCATTCGGATACTGCGCTTGTTGAGATGTCATCGGCTGACTCCCATAGTAGGAAGTTGAGGGCTAGGAAGGGATTGCTCCCAACGTTGTGTTCCAAGGATTCTAGAAAGGGTTTCCCCCTTTCGATCCGATGGGCATAGGTATAGAGCCTTACCCGGGGTTCCATTGGCCATGGAAGGGGTTGCCCCCGATTGGCATCCCTGAAAAGGTAATTGATCCTTGCCACGGATTCCAGGGTCCTTGTGAGGAGGGGACTCTTGTGTGTGCCCCCTGTGTAGGAAAAGTACCCTGCACAGGATTGTGTTGTCCAAAACTAGGGTTGCCCCCGGATGAGACGACAGTTGACAAGAACGCGTTGTTACCAAACGCGTCGAACAAAGAGAATGACAAAGAACCCACCGGTGTGGTATTTGAAGAAGGTCCTTGACTACCTGATATGAACAAGTTGTAGTTCATGTTCGGCCAGACGGGATGTTGAGAAGCATCGTCGAGCGAGGGGGACGACGGAGGTATATGACCCCCGCCGTAAGGGAAAGCATTATAGGGGGTTGTGGTGCCCCCCATGGACCCTTGCAAATGAGCGTTTGAGCTCCCTGCCCCTAGACCCATGGTTTGTAGGGTGGATTAGGATAGGACCGAGTTCGTATCAAAATCGAGCATCCCATATGAGAATGGAGGGCCCATCGCACTCTGTGTGAATGGAGCAGTGATCACCACCATAGATGGAATCAGACCACTGCCCGAGATAGAGGCAGTCAAGACCATAGTGGTTCGGACTTGTGAAGGTGAGTTAGGAGGCGGAACGCCCCCAGTCGTGGCAGTCGTAGAGGGAGTTTCAGAACTCCCTGACGAAGTAGCAGCGTTTGCTTCCATCACTGCTTGCAATACTATTTGACACTCATGATGAGTTACCCTTGGCGGGACAACTTGTATCAAGACGGGCATCGACAAGTCAGTGATCGGAGAGTTATACGGCCCGAGAGCTTCTGCTCCAAGGTCAAAAATGGTAGGCTCCTCCGGATTCAAGTGTTCTCCTCTCAGAGATGGTTCGGGCATAGTTTCCTGTGGCCCGATCGCCTCAAAAGACCCTTGCTGGTCTAGTCTTCGCCTTAGTGGTGGCGGTGGTGTCTCCAAGTTAACCGGTGGCAGACCCTGAAGCCTTCACGACCAGCAGAGCTCTTCATCTTCCACTGTGTGAAAAGATCAACGACACACTAGATCTTTTTCTAACGTTGAAAACCAACACACACTAGAAAAGTTCCTACAAGATCAAACAAGCAAGTCACTAACTAGTTGGAAGAACAGTTACACCAACCAACACTAGAAACATAGTTACCAACTTAACGAGAACTCTACAGAGTTCTCGTTTTTTGGGGGGTCAAGTTTTTTACCCTGTTTTTAAAAATGGTGCTACCGGTAGCATCCCCCTCCCTTTTTAGATGGTTTTCGATATTTTAAACTTTTTGATCCACAATGTTTCCACATTATTTTTTTAAATGTTTGTTTTTCATGTATTTTCAATTTTTTTCTAATTTTTTATTTTTATTTTTTATTCAACAATATTTTTAGTCATTTTTCCATGCTCCTTTCAATCTTATAAATATTTTTTTTCCATTTTTTTTTTTCAAAATTATGATTTTTCATGTAATTGTGTCTCCTTAATTGATTTATTGTTCCATACTTTTAAAATGTAGTAAAAAATATCATTTTTAACACATTGTTCATGGTTACTTCAATACATAGAAAATAATTGTACTAAACTAACACTATTTTTGAATATTTAGAAAACAAATATAATTAAAATTTCTTTTGATAAATTAAAAACTTAAAAAACTAAGAAAAAAAAACAATTAAAATTAATAAAAAAAAAAAATCAAAAGCAAATTTATATAAAAAAATAAAATAAAGAAAAACTTAAAAAACCAAATACAAATAATAACAATAATAATTAAAATTAAAATTATTTATAAAAACTAAGAGAAAATGAAGAAAAAAAAAATTAAAAGGTAAAAAATTAAATTTATGGCAA
>ML848409.1:0-16267 GCA_009831015.1 Picea engelmannii | reverse complement strand
AAAAAAAAATCTCTTTTTTTAAGGTTTCAAGTGTTTTTTTCATTATTATTTTTTAAAAATATATACCCTTTTTTAGATCATTCTTTTTTTAGAAATTTTAATTTCTTTTCTTTTCTTTTTTCCACCTTTTTTTTAATGTTTTTTTTTTTGTTTGTTTAATTTGGGTTTTGAATATTTTTTTTAAATGTGTTTTTTTTTGCTTCATTACAAAAAAAAAAATTGCAATTTTTTTTTTTTCAATGTAAATTTAAGAAAAAAAAAGTTAATAAATAAATTTTAAAGTGACCATTTTGTATCCAATTTTGGGTTTTTTTTGGCATAGGGATCTATTGTTAAAACTACGATTTCAATTAGGTCGTAATTAGCCATAATTTTAACGTTTAGACTTCTTCTTTTTTTTAGTTAGCGTCACTTTTCTATTTAGGTGCTAATTTTAAGGTTTTTCTGAGGTATTGTATGAGTTTTGAAGGCCCTACTTGAAAAATGTTGTAATTTTGACCCCGTTTGAAAAATTGGTGATGTCGGTAGCACCACTTTTTCATTTGGGGGTTGATTTTCATGTTTTTTATGCAAAAATATTGGTTTTTTGGGTCAGAGTTCTCGTTTTGAGGTCACAGTTCTCATTAAGTTGGTAACTATGTTTAGAGCAACTTACCGATGCAAGTGCAACTCGAACACAGAAGCACCCTCCGGGTATACTCTACAAAGCGTGGCTCGATGTTTGTCCTAGGTACCGTGGTATACCCCCGCAGTCACCTGTGTAAGTCCCTAAAATAAAGGCAACTAGGTTGCCAAATCGCGAGCAGTTACCAGGCAGGTACAATCGACGGTCGGGTGGACCACAATGAGCAGGGTATCAATCTTGAAACCTATCAAGGGTATCGAAAGCAAGTGTTCTAGAAGACGACTGAGGACCTCGAACGGATTCGAGACCCACGAAGCTCTGTGGCAAATGTGACCAATAGAATCCCAAGACAAGTCCTCTATATGTGTTCCCCACTATGCTTGGTCTGGCTTTGGAGAGGTTATCTCTGCTACCTTTCCGCTCACAACCTCTTGTTTAGCACCTGTGTTAGAGGGGGGTCCCGGATAACTTTTACGTTTACTAGACTTTTGACACTCCCTAGAACTGACTCCTATGTTTGTTTTTAAGCCTTGAAGAGTTTCCTCTCCAACCTAAATCAAGGCTCTAGCCTAGACTAGTTGATGGACCCTACAAACACAAAGTCTACTAAATTTTATTTATCGTTAATTTTAAGTGTTTGTTTTACGTCAAGGAAGCGATAGTGAAACTAGTGGTGTGTTTTAAGAGACGAAAGAGAAGAGCATTAAATGAAACTGAAAGCAAAAAACTACTTCTTTTTAACAAATAAAGATTTGCAATTTCAACTCTTTAACCAACTTTTCAAACTAACTTTTTCTAAGATCTTTTAAAAGAAAACCAAGAAACAAGATTTCACTCGACTACAAGCTACTTAATGTTCTAAGCGTTCAGTAAAGAACTTAAGAAAAACACTTTTTTTTCCTGACAAACAATATAACTTAACCAAACATGGAAATGAAATCTTTTTCTATTTTTTTTTGTTTATGCTTCAAATAAGAAACTTGAAGATAAATTCTTTTATTTTCTTTAAAACAATTAAAAGGGGGAAAAGTAAAGACAAGACAAGACCAAAAACTAACTTCCAGTCCACTGTGGATCGCAGGGAGTTACTGACAAAACCAAACAGACTGATCATAAAAGACTCACTAACTCGTCCAAAACCCTTTTAAAGAAAACACAAGAAATATTTTTAAAGAATAAAGAAACTAACGTCAAACCCAGGCTAAAGACTGTAACAATAGAGACTAGTACTAGATTAAGAAACCCATGAAAAGTATCACTTCAAACAGGGAAGAGGTTGACGGCATCTTCTTACTAAAAAAATTTACTGACACAGGCACGCTATTGACACTTAAGCAGCCCACGTATGTACGCAGGTTGTCCAAAGGTAGGGCGTGTATGTACACATGCAGACCCACTACAGGCCGCGTACACCTCTGTAACTTCTCAAAAATAAAACCAACAGTCAAAGTTGACAAGGCAGGGAATACTGGTATGGCAAACCAGAATCCCTTAAAGACTCAGAAACTTACAGAAAACTCAAAAAGGTAATCAAACCAATTAAAACGCCCAAAAATATCCCCTAAAAACCCTAGAGGCTTCCCCAGTATGGTCGCCAATTTTGTTATAGTGGGAAAACATCCCTATGGACTACACTAAGGTTCAACGTGTAGGCAGAGCTAACCGTCTAAAGTCTCCTACTTTTTAACAACTACCTCGACAATACCCCACATTCATGCATAAAACACAAAGATAAAAGGATCTGGTAACTCTACCTTGAACTCTGCGTCCGGTGTCAATATTTTTGCATTCAGTTGCTTCTCAACTACAAGTATCCTCCCAAGGATGACTTGCATTCATAAAGAGACAAACAAGAAACTACGAACATGCATCTTATATATGAATTAGTAGGTTAGATTTCATAGTAAAATGTAAATCAAACATAAAGATTGAACACGTCATATGGCGGGACAGAAAAAGTACTTCTTTTTATTAATCTCACAAAGTCACTTACAATGAGATTGGCAACTGCTCCTCGAACCTGGTCCAGAATCCTCTTCACCAAGCTCCAATTGCTTCCACGTATCCTTCTCCTCTCACAATTCTCTCTAAGGAAATGGCATAGGCTTATGAATGAGGAAAAAGGAAAGAATAGGAATTCTGGCTCAAAACTCACAATGTGGCTGCAAATTCTTGGGGCAAGGGGGGAAAGTGAAATGGGAAGAGTTTCATTGTTCTTATGTTTCTTTTCAAAATGAGACCCCAACGCCTCCTTTTATATGGGAAAATGATGGTTATTTGGTTGGGTGACGAGCTATAGGCGGTAAATTGGTTGGGAAACCACCCAATAGCTCGTAATCTCAACGAATTCCTTGCAACTTTTTATTTTTTGCAACTTTTGTAGGCATACGCGAGCTATAATGGTGCAGCTAGTGTACGTACGCAGGCAGTAATGGTGCATCTAGCGTACATATGCGGGTAGTAGTGGTGCAAGGCGCGTACATCTTCAAAAATAGTGTTTTTAAGAAGAGCTTCTTGGTGATGGATTGGCAAAAATAGTAAGTAAGATGGCATGATGCCAGGTATGCATGTGTGGTGCAATTTAGGGTTATAACAGAAGTATGTATCATGCCAGTAGTTTTCAGGAAAAATGAAGAGATCTATGATGCCTTTACAGCTCATAATTGTAGAACAACCATTCTCCCAATAGGGACTTGATGTTGTCAGGCCAATTAATCTGAAATCTAGCAAGGAACATATGTACATTCTCAACGGCTACAGATTATTTCATGAAATGGCAAGGAGTGGAATTAAAGAAAGTTGATTCTGAAGAGATAATTAAGTTCCTCAAATATAATATTATGTCGATATTTAGTGTCCCAGATAAATTTATCACAGATAATGGTTTGATATTCATTGGGTCGAAGTTTACAAAGTTTTGTGGAGAATATGGAATTATCATGGGTCAATCGTTGAATTATTATCCACAAGGTAATGGACTTGTTGAATCCACAAATAAAACACTTGTTCATATACTGAAGAAAACCATTGACAAGAACCAAAGGAATTGGCATCTCAAACTGACTAATGCATTGTGGGAAAGCATAACGACTCCAAAGGATAGCACTGGAATGTCCATGTATACATTGGTTTATGGGAAAGAAGTGAAAAAGCCAATTAGCCTTGAACTCAATGCATTGGCTTTTTTGGTTAATACCGAAGATACAGAAGAGAGTTCACCAATCCAATGGAGGATCAACCAGTTGTTAAAATTGGAAGAAGAACTAAGCAAAGTCATGAATCGAAGTTCTCAAAGGCAACGGAGTGTAAAAAGATATTTTGATCAGAGCACAACAGTAAATAATTTCCAGAAGGGAGAGTTGGTGTTACTTTGGAACAAGGCCAAGGAGAAACCATTGATGCATACAAAGTTTGAAGTGCTCTAGATTGGACCATACATCGTTGAAAAGATCTTGGGTTTCAATTCCTATATGATCCAAGACATGAAGGGTAAAATACTAATGATGCCCATCAACGGGAAACATTTGAAAGGTTTCTTCTTCTAAAAAACTTTCTCATGTTCCTTGCACATAACTTTATTTTTCAGTTTGTATATGCTTACCTTTGACTCTGTAGCCCAATGGATGGAAGCACCTCATCATAAAGATTTTGGATTCTTGAACACCCACATGGGTTATCATCCCATAGTTGGAGCCAGTTGTTGAGATCAATTTCTGATTCCAAAATTTCCCTCCCCTTTTCTATTTTCCCAATTTCTTTTGTCCATGTATTTTCCCTCTTCTATACTTACCCGAATTCCTCTTTTCTTTTCTCCCTTCTATTTTCTCTTTCTAGTTACTATACTTATTCATTTTTTTGAAAAAAGATGGGTTCACGGGTTCGCGGACTCACGCATCCTCATCTCCATCCATATTTCCATATCATGAGTCTGACTGACCACCACATTATCCTATACTTAGTCGTTTCTGCAGTCGTGGGTTCGTGGGTTCAAGCTTTCATATCCTATGTTCCGCAATATACATTTTGCACCCAAGAGATATGTAATTTACATTTTGACCATCGGACTCCCGAACATCCTAAGTATCTCATCTCTCTTATATTTATTTCGACCGATCGCATTACAACACTTAGCCATTTTTCAACCTTTCGCAACCATGGGTTCACAAGTTCCCGCATTGGCAGGTTCACAAAATTCCCAAATCCTAATTGCTCACATCTGTCCCTGCCACCTTCACACTTTTCCCAATATGAATTTAGTATGGTTTAGTGCTAATAACTCATCATTCAGGTTCCATAAATATCGTCATTAATAAGCGAAGGGCTCGAGGAGATTTCTCATTAAACCACATTAAAGCATGATTTGTGGAAGATTATATTATCTCTCTCAAGAGCTCATTTCAAATATTATATGGATTAAAAGAATGCTCTCGTCAACTTATGGCAACAGCAACTTGATAGCAATTATGTGAAGATACTTCGAACATTTTTGGACGTAAGGACCAGAACTTTCAGTGGTATAGAGCATATTCTTACTATTCATCCTCGTCTTCTCATAAGGAAGTGATCTAGACATCCAGAATTGCTCATGTGTTCCTGAGGTTTTTGACTGCACGGAATTGGTTTCCTGGTGCACTAAGAAATATATACCAATTCAGCAGATTATTCAACTTTAAGACCATTCTCTTGTCTCTCTTTCACCTCAATTGTTCTGTAAAATGTTGAAGCTCACTGAGTCGACACTTACTTTCAAAGGAGAGGATTGTAGGGATTTCCTGAAAAAGCACGATAATGGCCTAGACCTCTTGCCTGAGTTCTTGGAGAATCTCGTGGCCATCCCTGAAGATATTACCAGGTTGCAGGTTAACTCGTTCAAAAACCCCTTTCAGAAAATTGCTTGGTCATTCACCAGAGTTACAGGCCAAGAAAATATCGCCAACATTTCTCGTATGATTCTTTATATCTTATATTTTACAATCAAGGAGCATGTCATTTTCGATTGGGGAAATTTGATTTCCATTGAAATCTCTTCCCAATTGTCATAGTATAAAAAAGATAAGAAATTCTTTATGGATTTTTTAATTTTTTTTTGATAGCATATTGCTGTCAATTTCCTAAATTGTCTCTCTGCAAGAAGGTGAATTGTGAATTTGACCCATGACCTTTTGGTACCAAGTGTTGTGGAGACACAAAGCTTCTTTGAACTTTTATGAATTTTTCAAAGATTTTGTCTTAGTTGTTAAAGGAATGTTGTTTGGAAAAGATACCCCCAGAATATCCGCCCAGGCAAGTAAATTCCTAGATAAAAAGGGGGCATTGGAGCAAATGGAAAATTACAATGTTATCGGGATTTTCGGTTCTAAGGAAAATCCCTCCTTTCTTCCATGCCATATATCCGACATAATGTTTATTACAGAAGTTGCAAGGCAATATAATTTTTGGTTTCACTTCTTTCATGAGAAACGAAAAAAGAAATGCATACCCTTGCCTTGGAAAATTGGGGACTTTGTATTCATAAATATGAACAAAATCGATGAATTTGCAAACCACTTCCACAATTTGAATCTCAAGTATGAGGAAAGGATAAAAGGGTTTGACCCTAACGGAATTTTTGTGGAACATATGTTAGCAGTGGGATTTAGCAATTCATTTATCCATATTGTTCTACAATAAGAAGAAGATAATAACTTGAGTGCTCCTACTCACAATGTTGGCGACTTGGAGATGGTACTCAGTACCAATGAATTTTACAAACAGAAAGGAAAGGGTCACAACGAGAAGAGTGTCCAGTCCCAAACTGTTACTCCTAAGACTACAACATCTCAAAGCAGTGCTCCAATGGCCCACCCATATAGAAAAGTGATCAACAGTAGTTCAGATAGAAGAGGAGAATAGAATCCCCCTCTGGGAAAAATTGAAAGCTTGCATAAACTTCCACTGAGGACAAAGAGGGAAAATGTAGTGCAAGAGGAAGAAGACCAACGCGTAAAGAGAGATATCAATAGCTTCTCCCTCAAAGATATGGAACTCAAAGAAGACATAGAGAAAATGTTTCCCAACATTAATCACTCGGAAATCACGGCCCACCAAAATCTGTCTTTGGAAATTGTTGAGAATGAGACCTTCGACGAAGAAGAGTCATATGTTTTGTAGAGCGTTGTTTTTACAAGGAATCCAAAAAATTGATTATTGAGAAAAGTGATGTAAAGAATAAGAAAGGAAAATCTTATTCATAGGTTGACCTAAGAGATATGCGGCCTTCCCAAATTTCTAAAATTCATAGAGAAACTAATGATGCATTGGACGGCTCCATTGGTGGTCTCGAAGCAGAAAATACAAAGTTAAAAGAGAGGATTAAGGAACTGGAAGAAACCTTAACACCTCTTCCACTTCTTGCCATCCCTTTGTAAATTGTTGGACCCACCACACCCACTGCTAAATTAAAAGGATCCTCAATCTTACTTACATCATCCAGGAGCTATGTGGAGAATAATATCAAAAAAAGAATTGCATTGATCACAAAAGCTTGGGAAATTTCAAAGAACATGATTTCTTTTGGCTCGAGGGCGCATGCCTTTCATGAGTATTTGCAATCCGACCTAAAAAATGAAAAAGGTTTTTACCTTGATGGTGTGGTACCCTTTGGTGTTAAAGTTTCCAACATGACAGAGCTAAGGAGAAGAGAGGAGGATCTTCCCTCTCCAAGTCAGATTAAACAGTCGAACGTGTGCTGGAAAGAAAAGATAAAAAAAAAACTTGAATAACATTGTTCAAACATCCAGCCAAGGCATATCAAGGAGGGAAGAACTATTCAAAAGACTCACGGAGGTAGACTTATCCAGAAGCACTAACAAATTCCAAGATACCAAATTGATCCTCAACTCGTTGTTCCTAACAAAGCAACAGTTTGATGAGAAAGTTGAGATTTTTAAAGGATTGTCAATTAAAAAGTTATATGGTATACTTGAATATAATGAGGACGACATAGACAATTGGCTAGTGGACTAATCTGTGAAAAATTAGGATATTGAAGAAGTATTACATGGAATTTCCCTTGATCTGAGAGACTTGGAGGGAGAGTTATTCAACATCAAAATCCAGCATGAAATCAATGTGGCACCAATGAAAATTTACATCGAAGAATGGTTCAAGAAAGTTATCGATAAATTGACCAATGAAGGGCAAGAATTAGTTGAGACAGTTCCTGTAACCGTTGATGAAAATGATAAAAGGACATCAGCAAGCAAGCCAAAGCACGAGAGACCATCATAGTAAGTTTATGTTGATCGCATCCTTATTTTTCTTTATCAAGCTCTTCATCCAGTTATTGCACCTATTTCACTAGAAAGGTTTAACCGAAGACGGATAACTCCTCTTTTCTTCTTACCAGGTCTTGTTGTTCTTCTACCGCCCACTGTATTCCTTCTAAAAGCTTATTTCTTGTATTTATTTACTTTATGGTTTGTGGGAGCCCCAATCCCAATCTTTAGAGACAAACACATTGAAAATTTCAAAGAATATGTAACAAACTATATATTTTTTAGAAATTTCAAGAGAGCTACTTTGGGAACAATCTTGGTTGTGCTTTGTAACCATGTTTTCATAATATAAAGTATTTGAGGTTGATCTATCATTATCTTTATTTGAGTTTCTGATGTGTCCACTCTGTTAAAGTTCTCTTATGCATGCAGATCATCTTCTTTTTATTTTATGTGGTTAGAAATATTTATCTTAAACTATGATATATGTGAGCAAATTTTGCTTATTTTCTTTAAATATGTGAAGTGTGTAATTCCTGGTCCTTTCTTAGGAACTTTATTTAAAAATAAAACAAAAACATTTTCCTTTTTATTTTCTCGCAATATTTATGTTTCTTTGAATTACTACGACGGACTTTTGTCAAGTCCCACATTTTGAATATATAGAAATCCCAAGAAAATCTAAAGAGGAGTACCACCTCTATAAAAATGCAGGGGGATTTACATCCTTGTGAGGTTGTTGTTTCGGTCCTAACTGATTCAAGCGTCAACACCTCCAAATTTTCTATCCAATTGTTGAAGTTCAACCCATCGACTCATTCTCCAAACTGTCAACTAATCAACTCAAAACCTTTACTTTTAATAAATCCATGCCTTCCTGGACCGGAGCTGCATATACCCTCACGCTTTACATCTCTCCCTAACTCGTGTCACTGTACAATATTGCATGCCATATTTTCCATGTTTTTGCAAGCTGTTGTCAATCTGAGTGAAGATATTAGAGGTCGAATGTTTGAGTTTGTTTTTTTGTTTGCCTTCAACTCCAATCCCATGATTAGAGTGTAGTTGGTCTCACCCACCACCAATAGTTCTATGACTATGCATTACACCTCACTTCAGAATCTTCAAGCCCTCATTTTGAAACCTTATCTTCATTTATTACAATCTCCAATCTAAGGTTCGATAAGTAACAAATTTTCCTAATGCGTGAGATACACGTTGTTGCACCATAAGCCATGGCCTCATTTGATGCATCATTATGTGCTCGGCCTCCTATTCATACATTTGTTTTGGTCTAGATCCATTCACCTTCGTTAGTATATGCCACTAGTTGCCACACTCATTGGGGATTGAAGTTGGCACATGTTTGATACTGAGGGATAATCGATAGAGGCTAGGGAAGTATCAAGCGACCTTAGCAAGCATAGACAAATTCATTGCAAAGTTACACGACAATGTTGCATCTTGTTTTAATTACAGGATTCTCGATGGATATATCGCAAACAAATATCTCTTTTATTATGTGTGCTTTATCAGAGCCCTAAAGCATGTCTTGGAAGCGAGCATTTGAGATCTTATTTTCTATGGGGATTCTGCTTCGTAAGAACACTTGTGGGTGGTGCTACAATAGATCCAACCTGCAAATGTTCTCTCCATTTTGTGTACTCTTCGGCTTGCTAGGGCATATCCAAAGTATAGAGTAAAGAAACACGTCACAATTTTTGTAACCAATTTCACTATCTTGTCCTTTATGGACATTATCCTTTTTAGTCGTTAGCATCTACACTCAATCCACATTGGTCATTTCACCACATAGTGCAACTCATGCTTAACCATTTACAGTGCATTATCTATTATGTTGTCCAATGGACTTGTGAAATGTGGGGATCCTCTCGACAAATCCATAAGGAGAAAACACTTGATGCAACACTTCCATTGTGATAGGATACAACGGATAAAGGGAGACTACTCTATGATATATAAATGAATGTTGGAGGTGAATACCAATCCCCGCCATTTTTTGGCATGAGACTAGGTATCCGTACTTCATCATCCTAGCTACAGTGAATACTTGGATCAAGCCTTGCAAGTTTACTTGTGTTTCTCTGTAAACGGGTGAATTTTCGGTAGAAGTAAACACCCCCCATTTGTTGCCTTTATTTTTGAGTCCTTGCATTGTAAATTCGGGGTGGAGTTGCAAGAAGCCCTGACGTCTAGTTCTATCTTAACTATGGCTCGAGTTGACATACTGTTAAAGTTACTAAACACTCTAATCCACTCCTCTCTAGATAATACAGTCACCATCGACAAAGAAACTTTGAAGTATATTATTACGTGCTTGCAAGTTTCGCAAGAAAAAGAAACATTAATTCAAACCTAGACTCGTCTTCTTCACAATGCACTTGAGCGACATAATATTCGACAACATTCTGAACCATTCCTTGTTTAGAACCCTATTTTTGAAGATGATGAAGATGATTCAAGCCAATATCTAGCACAACAACCACTAATTGAGCTAGCTCCATATTCAAGTACAGATCAACTTCCTCTTTCCAAGCGAATCATCAGACTTTGGGAAGAAATCGGAAACAACAAGCACAGAATCGGTATCGGATATGAAAAGGATGTCACCTTTCATAATCTGGATTACACCAAACCGATCCATTTCCAGAGTCCTGGATTGCTCCAAGACAATTCATGTTCACATCCTCTAGTTCAAGAGCATATTCAAATATGCCAACATTGTTAGTGATTTGGCCATGTTGAAGATCAGTGCTTCAATCTTCATCCTTGCGAGCATTGTGGACAGCACAATCATCCCTCACATAAGTGTTTCAAACTCAAGACATCAACAAGAGTAAAGAATCATATGTATGGATTCCTTCTTGGCAATGGTCATCAATATTCAAGAAGATATGGCAGTCATACCAAGGAATCCAGTCTCGAGTATTGACACACCTTGCAGTGGACACATTTTCACCTTCTCACCTTGCACCTAACAGGGGGGGAAAACATCAGCAATTGACAGTAAGGATTCCAGTTTTGAAGTCCTATAAGCCGAGAAATAACAAGAAAGTGTGATTGGTTTGTGGTTTTCCTTAAACCACCACTTAGTAGAAGACCTACAACTTATGCTAGACAATTGTTTGCGGTTCTCCTTAAACCTCCACTTGTTAGAAGAGATTCAACTTTTACCACAGAACAGTTTATGGTCATCTTTAAACCAACATTCAAGAACACTTCCAATTAGCAGAAGACACCAGATGTCAGCTTCTAGCTAACTTAGGAAAGGTTTCGGGAACCATTGATCCTAGAGCAGGGTTCCAGAGTTTGTGGTCGTCCTTAAACCACTAGATTGGTTTGTGGTCTTCCTTAAACCACCATCACCATTTAGTAGAAGACATCAACTTATCCTAGCCATTTATTTTGTGGTCATCCCAAAACCACTAGATTCATAGAGCACATTCAACTATCAGCAATTGCACACTTCCAGATTTCAATTTCCCATTTTCAGATATCAGCTCTTACCTTGGACTCACATACACCCCTTCGGATTAAGGGGGGGAATGTTGGAAATGTAATCCTTTTAGGCTACTAACTTCACGGAATGTGAAGAGTCGAGATTGTAATAGATGTCAAGAGTCCAAGAGACGCATTGGAATATGAATCCAATCGTCAACATAATGTATATACACATGTATCATATCTCTAATAAAATGTGCTCCACGCTTATCCAATTTTGTGTGTCTAACGCATTTTAATGATAATATACTTCATAAATAATAATTATTTATATTAATTTGAATATAAATTAAAAAGTTATAACATATAGTCTATTTTTAATTATTTATTGATTATTAATAATTACCTATTTTTAAGATATGGTTTTTTTTGTCTATTTTTAATTATTTAATGATTATTAATAATTACTTATTTTTAAGATATGATATTTTTGTACATTTTTTCCACGAAAAAAAGAGTAATTATATTCATCTAAAGAGAACCAAATTACATTTTGTATGTGCCTTAAGCACGACCCAATCATGGGTAGAGTGAGCAAAAAATAAAAGCTCGAAAGGGACCATAAGTTGGCTAATAAGCCACAAATAAATATACAATAAAATGAGCTAGGAACAACCTGATATAAGTCAGAAAAATGACCATTGAAGCATAAGAAACCCTGACACGAATAACATGTCAGAAAAGTAATCCCAAGGAAAACCCCAGAGGCCGGAAGGACCAAGTCGGAGCGGTATGAAGCTCCCACATCAACAGAACCAGAAAGCAGTGGCGCCAAAAAAAAACCCATCCTACAAACACCAGAAAAAGAGAAACCAAAAAGTTGCACGCCCTCAAAAAGGACCTCAAAGTGTTAATGCATCAACACTGCACGCCCTTAGAGAGGACCTCAAAGCTCTGGCCAAACCCCCCATCTGATATGAGGAAGAGATAGTCACCGACACCCACCAAAAGAACCTTGATCTTAGCATACATCAAACCCTAAACCAACCAACATAACCAGAGAGAGGAATTGCCAACAAGAGTAAGAAAAAACCGGTGGCGAAAAAACCCCAGGCTACCAAAGCAGAAGATCCACGCGAAAAATCCCAAACCCAAATCCGCACAATAGACAAGTCGATCTGTAAAAGACCATATCAGAAGGAGAAACGAACTCCACACCAACCACAAAACACTAGATCAGGGAGTTGTGCAGACAATCTGCACAAAAGTGGACAATGACAAGGGTTCAGGCAAGGACAATGAACAACGATCAGAAGCAATATCCAAGCCACTGGAATCGAAGCATAGACGTGGATCCAAAGATGCTAACGCAGCACATTGGAACAAACCCCAGCCTAAGCAAATTAAATACCACCATGAAAGAGGAAGGAGACATCGGATCTAAGCACACAAGCACCAAATCAGAACAAGCAACATCACCCCCAACCTGCCATCATAAGGAAAACCGCTCGTAGCACTATCCGAAGCCGCACCAGAGACACACACTAGAACTGCACCTGGAGAAGACAGCACGGCCACAAGAACTCGAAACCATTTGCATGAGCAACTAAACCAGCTCTTAATATTGGGAGACTACAGCTAGGGCTTGCGGCTAGGGTTTACCCCAACCACAGACCCACCCCGAAAACCAGAAAAAAAGAGTTAGTTCTAAGGTACCATTTTGTACTTTTATGTATAAAGATATTATATTAAAAAGTTAGTCTATTTTAAAATTTGAGTATTGACTTTATCTTTAAAATTAGTTTTATCTATTTTGAAGATGTGATTCTTTTTAACATCTTTATGTACAAAGATATTATATTATATTAAAATCTATTTTTAAATTTCAGTATGAACTTTATCTTCAAAATTTTGTGTTCAAATTTACATTCTAAATCATGTGTTATAAATCCCTTCCCTTTGGGCTGAGGGGCTATTAGTAATCGATTTCCCACTCTTGACACTCAAATGAAGACAACCAAACAATTTTAACCAAAGTTTGTGAATATGACACTTTCCCTCTACCAATAAAAAACTTAAGACAATTTTTATCACCAATAGGAAAATGTGAGGTCTTATTTGGCCTCATTTCGATGCATAAAGCCACACTGTACAAAAAAAACTTAGATTAAAACAAACCTTTGCTGAGCGATTTTTTCTCAAGTGAAGTAATGCTAAAAAATGATTCTAACATTACTTTACTAACAGTAAATGTTTGTTTTTCATGTGTAATACTTTTCATACTACTATAAGTTTAGATTGATCACGGTCAAGGTGGTTGTCAGTTTGGTTGCAATGTGGTCGTAGGTACAAAGGACAGGGGTATAACATGCAATCATATATTATCCTCTATAAAAATTGTTCCCATTGCAAAGAAATTCCCCATTGTGCTTGTCATTGTGCTTGCCAGTCCAAATGACTGAACGATAACCCTTGCATCTTTCAGTTCCTTTCTAAATCGCTCAGTGTGCTATGAGATTTTCCTCTCACTACCTTTATAATTGAGTTAAGGATTGCATCTCCCAGTGCCTTTTAAACTCACTCAGTGTGCTATGAGCTATACCTCTCACTTCCTTTCTAACCGAGTCAATGTGTTATGAGTTGTGACTCTCACTGCCTTTCTAACTTGATGAGTTTGTTACGAGCTATGCCTCTGAGACAGAAACCACACAGAAAGCTATGCCACTCAAAAAGAAACTACACAAAATTGCACATGCGGTCGCACGAAGATGTGTTGGATTACTGAGAGGGGGGGTGAATCCGTAATAGAGCAATTCAATCATTTTTAACCACAATATGCAAGTGTTATATCAATGTATCATTATCATCCAATAGTTGCAGAGTAAATAAACAATGAACAAATGAGAAATCGTACACATACACAATACACCAGTGTTTTTACATGGAAACACAAAGCGGGAGAAAACCACGGAATGGTTTTTCTTATATGTCTTTAAGAATTACATTCATTGGAAGAACCAACTTCCTTTGTTTTCCAATTGCAACTGGAATGAGGCTCCAACCCCCTAATTTCTCAGGCTACAAGCTGAGGGAAGCTTCAACTCCCCAATTCTTTGGCTACAACCAAAAGGAGGCTACAACCTCGTATGTTCTCTGGCTACAACCGGAAGGTGGCTACAACTACCTGTCATTGCTCCTTCTAACCGCCCTGAAATATAAGTAGAATGATGGAACCATTGTCACACTATTATTGTGAGATATATTGTTGTAAATCTGTACCAATCAACGTGTAATCAACATGTACCATAAACAAGTGCACCAACCATGCACCAACCTATACCAATCAACTTGTAATCAACATGTACCATAAACAAGTGCGTCAACCATGCACCAACCTGTACCTCAATCTATAATCAACCTGTACCATAAACAAGTGCATCAACCATGCACCAACTTGTACCAAACCTGTATCGTGAACAAGTGCATCAACCATGCACCAAACCTGTACAAATAACCTATCACAACAACCTATCCAAACAACCTATCACAATAGCCTATCTCATCAATCTTATCAACCAAATCAGATATACTCACCAAGATCAATCACCAAGACAACTCTCAAAGATGTGCATCAACCAAGCATAACACAACAACTCATAATCATCACCAAGATCAATATGTGCTTCTAATAATATACCAATACAAGTATGCTACATCATCCATAAACCATGTGTCAACAATACTACTAACAAGTGTCTCCAACCATGTACAAAGCATGTACCAATCATGTATCAACTACTCATCAACTATGACTCATCAAGATGTACCAACATCATCAACTATACACCTCATGTATGTGCCAAATCATCAACTACATGTCTCGACCATGTACCCAACATGTACCTCAACCAAAATCCCTCATCAATTTCATCATCCAAATTTGATTTTTAACTCTATAATAGATCTAGTGTATATGATCACATACCTGCAAACCTTCCTAGCATTTTCATCAAACTTTTCTTTAGTCTCACATGACCAGTTTTGGATTAGTCAACAACCCTAACTTGAAATAATCATAAGTATGTACCTGTAATGAATACAGATCTGAAAATAGTACACAATGTTCTTCAGTGTGTTTTTTGCAATTCCTCCAAGTGTCACTACTTGGAACCTCTCAGAAAAGGAGTTATAGAAAAAATGGCATACCTTGTTGAATTTTGGCTTATTCTAGAGAGAGAACTTGTAGAGCATGCCCTACACAAAATATTTGTTGTATGGATTTGAAAATGTTACACAGAATACTACAGACTTTACTCTAACCAACACATTTGGTCTTACTTAATTTGGATCTGTTATGAATAAGTAATGACGTTTTTACCCAAAACACATGTTTTAGACTAGTTTCAAGACTAGCCACAAACCCTATTTTCCACGGAGTGTAACTCCAAAACTACAATGAACCACAAGCTGAAATGTGTACCACAACTACTTGGATATTTTTTCTCAATGGCCTATCAATTTCACAGTCTAAATAATTCTATAAAAAAAATTATTGAAAAAATGGTGAGATGACTTGTAAATAACATACCTTAGAAAGCATCATCAAAAGAATTTGTCCTCCCTTGAATTCCGGCCTTCTTTACTTTACCTTCTCTCTGAAATTTGGCTTATATAAGCTTTGGTTACCTCAGTCACCTATAGATATTAAATATTCTCAAGTGTGATATAAAATGAGAGAGCCTTGCCTCTTATTTATACTTTCATGTAGCTTCCTCAAGGGATTACCTTTTAACCATCTTAACGCACTTTCCTTATTTTAGGGTTAACCAACTTCTAACCACGTGTCCAATTAGTAATTTATCCATTAACTTTAATATTTAAATAATTTATTTTGTATCCACTTTGACTTATAGTACACTCATCA
>WSFP011358180.1:0-33323 GCA_009831015.1 Picea engelmannii | reverse complement strand
TTGGTACATGGTTGGAGGCACTTGTTATTAGTATTGTTGACACATGGTTTATGGATGATGTAGCATACTTGTATTATTAGAAGCACATATTGATCTTGGTGATGATGATGAGTTGTTGTGTTATGCTTGGTTGATGCACATATTTGAGAGTTGTCTTGGTGATTGATCTTGGTGAGTAGATCTGTTTTGGTTGATAACATTGATGATAAAAGTTGCTATGATAGGTTGATTGGACATGTTTTTGTGACAGGTTATTTGTACAGGTTTGGTGCATGGTTGATGCACTTGTTCATGGTACAGGTTGAGGTATAGGTTGGTGCATGGTTGATGCACTTGTTTATGGTACATGTTGATTACAGGTTTTTTGGTACAGGTTGGTGCACGGTTGATGCACTTGTTTATGGTACAGGTTGATTAAATTTTGAGGTACAGGTTGATGCATGGTTCAGGTTATTGGTACAGGTTATTTGTTACAGGTTGATTGGTACATGTTTACAACAATATATCTCATAGTGATAGTGTGATAGTGGTTCCATCATTCTACTTATATGTTAGGGTGGTTGGACGGGGCAAGGATAGGTGGTTGTAGCCACCTTCTGGTTGTAGCAGGAGAACATAGGGAGTTGTATCCTCCTTCTGGTTGTAGCCAAAGAATTGGGGAGTTGGAGCTTCTCTCAGGTTGTAACTTGAGAAACTAGGGGGTTGGAGCCTCCTTCCAGTTGTAGCTGGAAAACAAAGGAAGTTGGTGCTTCCAATGAATGTAATTCTTCGAGACATATAAGATAAAGCATTATGTGGTTTTCTCCCGCTTTGGGTTTCCACGTAAAACACTGGTGTACTACGTTTGTATATGATTGTTCATTTGTTCATTGCTTATTTATTGTGCAGGTATCGGATGATAATGATACATTGATATAACACTTGGATTATATGGTTAAAAAGGATTAAATTGATCTATTACTAATTCACCCCCCTCTCAATAATCCAACAATTGGTATCAGAGCAGGTTCTTTTACGAAACAATTTAACCACTGGAAGGATTACCTAATCCGGTAAGAGAAAAGGTTGGTAAATGTTCATCAGCAAAAGAACTTTGGGATAATTTACATGACATATATTCTTCACCCATCATAGATTCAGAAAATGTCAAAGAAGATGCAGATACAAATCAAGAAGAATTATGTTCACCAAGTGAAGCAAATTCAAAAGATGAAGAGTACACAATCACTAGAGGTATGTTGTTTTGTTTTAATTGTGAAAAACATAGACATATTGAAATAGAATTCCATGAAGGAAATGAGACAGAAAAACTAATTGAAAAGGAAGGAAATTATAAAGAAGAATTGATTAGTTCTTTAGATGAACTAAGAGAAGAAAACAATTCACTCAAGAAATAATTGATGAAACAAAAGGAAAGTGTTCACATTTTTGAAGAAGTCCAACAGGTCATCGAGAACTTAAGAACTTAGCTAGAAGAAGCTAGAAATATTGAAGAAAATCTTGAATATGAAAAGCAGTGTTGGAAACCTATTGGCACAGGGGCAGACCCAGGGTTCAACGCTATAAAAATGCACCAATAAAACCCTAACTACCGACCCTTTTGGAAACACCTGCGAAGCAGATGAAGTCTCACCCGAGGTAGAGGTAGGGATGGTTGCATGACTCAGATGTTTGCAACCTTAGTTGGGACACAGATATGTGATTCTAACACTTAACAGAGCACTCAACAGTTAACATTCATCAATATCCAGTCTTAGTTACAACACAGTTAAACCCTAATTACAAAATATCACAATATTCATTCAGATCTAAGGTACTTAAGCACTAAGCAGACATACATAAGTCATATCTAACATCCATCCATATTATTAATCACTAATAATCAACCGATATATCTATCATTCATCTATATTAAGGCACTAGGCAAGTAAACACATAAGCACATCAATACACCACACAAAGCATAGCAACACAACATGTACGTGGTTCACCCCCACCCTGGGGCTACATCCACCAACTCTTCTCTTCTTTATTATCTTTGGTCAAGCTTATTACAGGCACATAGCATCCAAGTTCTACTCTGCAGAAGATAAGAGTTCTGTGCGCACTCTGCCAGATCCTCCTTCTTATAGATAGGGTACAACACCAAGCCTTCACACAGTCTCTTACAATTACTTGAACTATCCTTGCAAGCCTCACATAGTATGCACAAAGCACTTACAACTCTTTATCACATAGATCCAACTCTAGCATTTAGCACACCATCCTACTAGGTCTCCCTTTTCTTCCCTTACATCACCTAGCTACTTATTTATACATTACAAAATAGGCCTAAACATGGGTAAAACCATGGGCCGACATCCCATATGCATTACATAATCCTAAATCCCAAAAAGAGACCTAAAAGGGGCCAAGATCCCATGATCTCTGCTTCATCTTGTGCTCCACCTTCGACAGTCTGTCGAAGTCCCAAAATTAGGTCAAACATGACCAATAATTCTCAAAACTTGGTCAAGGGCCAATAGGCCCCCAACACTCACCTGTGACTCATCCCGAGTCACTCTGATCTGACTAGTTCTGCTTCAAAATCCTCGAGCTTGGCTCTAGATACTTCGACTTGTTGCTGTGCCATGACCTCCTATTCAATGAAATCTTGTATGATTGCTTCATTGACAGGTCCCTCTAGCCGCTGTTCAACTGCGGTGACAACTTTCTCCATTTATGCTCCTCAGCCTTTGATCTCTGTGAACAGTTGGTAAGCCTCATCCTGTACAAGTTGGAGCCTCTGAGTTACTTCCATAACTTTGCTTTGAATAGTGTGGACCTACTGTTGGGCAGTGCGCTGCTCTTGGGATTGCTTCATTCTTTCCACAACTGACAGGGGATTTAACTACGCCTGTATTATCTTTGCTTGTTGCTTCACTTCCTGTAGTTGTGAGTCCAGTGCCTTCAATTATGGATTCTCAGTGAGTCACTCATACGTATTGGAACTGCGATCACTCAGTTTCTTTCATTCCATCGCAAAGACTTTGATTCTTTCAACTGCGCTTCAAGCAATTGCTTCTCTTTGGTTCCTTACATCCTGCGGGGTGTGGGGTACGGTGCATAGCTCTAAGTATGCTATTTGTTATTGTAGCTGCTGGATATCTTCTGTGAGCTGCTCTATTTGGTGCGTGACTCAGTCTTCTGCCTGTGGTTCTAATCCTGTCACAGAGTGGAGGGCTTCATTGACTGCTTCTTTCACTTCGAGTTGCTCTGCAAGCAACTGTTCTTTTTCTTGTTGCATCTGTATTTTCTCTTCTTCAAACTTTGCCTGGAGAGAAACCTTCTCCTATTCTGCAAATCTGCATTGTTCTATGATTATGCCTTGCACTTGCTTCAAGGCCTGGGTGGCTTGTTCTGTTTCTTCTTGTGCACGATGAAGGCAAGCTTCGATCGCATCAACTAGTCAGTGGAGTTGGTATGGCTCTTCTCCCAACTCTGGTTCTCCTGATGGCAGGGGTGCAATGGACACTGTGAGGTTGGATTGAAGGGCCTGCTGTACCCCTTGGAATTTGAACTTAATTTTGTCATACATTTCCTCCTACTTAGATTCTTGCTTCTCCATGATTTCCAATGAAGCGTCATTTAGGTTTGCTATGATGAAGTCAAAATCATCGTTAGTGAGCACGATCTTCATCTTGGTCATGGTGGCTCTCAATTTCTTCCGGGAATAAGGTTTCGGGGAAGAGACATTCCTCTTCTTTAGGGGATCAACCTCATCTCTGGGTGGCTTTACTTCGCCTTGCTTCTGTTCAACTCCTTTTCCATTTATCTCCATCATCACCCCCTCGGTTAGGTGATACGGAAGTAGTCTTTCCTAGGGCACTGCTTAAGTTTTGGACCTCTTCGGTCTTCTTCGTTCTGCTGGGTCCATGTGTATCATGTTATTTGTGTGTGGTCTGTGGGATGTCAGGGTCAGACATCTCTGTAGGGTTTGCTGGAATAAGTAGGTTTATCGACTAGTCCTTAGTGATCTCCTCAAGGTCCTCTTTCGTGAGTTTCTAGTACAACTGAAGCTACTCCTTATGTTCATCGACTCACGTTGTAAGGTAGATGAAGTGCCGATATACACAAAACTTCATCAGGGGTCAGAACCTTTGTAGGGTGTTCGGAGTCATGCGAGGTTCAGCTTCGATGGTTCTCTTCAGCTGAAGGTAATATGTGTGAAAAACAACTTTTGATTGCCATTATTTGTTCATATCACTCGAGTACCAGAGTGTGGTGAACTTTGTAGCAAGTGGCTTGAATGGTTCAATATCCGGGAAGGTCACACCTTCCGACATCCCCCAGGAAACAAAGGCGATTAGGATCAGGAGCCGGCTAAAGTGAAAGTTGTAGCCCTGATCCTGTGCTTCACAGAAGTCTAGTTCCAACTGATTAACTAGGTACTTTGCCCAATTCATCTGTATACCTTCCACACACTTCCCTGTGAGGTTAACGACAAAGACTGTGACCTACGTAGGTCTATTCTTCCTTACTAACTTTCTGGATATTAGCTAGCAGGCTAGGTGCACTGTGCCACTCTGGATGGAGGCTACCTTGTAGCCTCACATCCCCTTTTCAACATCGCCGTATGTATCTTTGATCTTTTGTGCTAGTGTGCAATCTGTGGATTTTCCTGGATAAAACTCCTGCAGGTTGGGTCCTTGCATACTTAATCCTATGATCCTATGGATCAATGTTGGATTGACTATGATACAAAGGTCTATCCATAAGTAGCCACCATGGTAACATGAAATCAATAACTTGACACAGGCATTAGCTTCCTGGTGCCTTCCAAAGTGTGGGGTTTTCATTATGTTTAACAGGGTGGACTGCGTGAGGTTCATTGTTCATAGTTCGAGGATTATCTTTGAGTTCTTCCCCTTCGTCCTGGTCAGGTATTTATACGGGGTGAGCATACTATAGTTCTTGCGATTTCTGAGGTTGAAGTCACTGAACTTCAACACTGCGATCTTGTCCTGCTGTGCTCGAACTACGCGTATCCCCTTCAGGAGGTACGTAGTAACCATGGTGTATTCAAAATCTCTTGGCACACTATCATGACTCGCCGCACCGACGAGAGGCGAGATGTAGTCAGGAAATATGGTTGGGATCAACTTTGCATTTTCTAGGTCATCTCTGTGTTTGGTTCTCTTTTCCACTAATGGTTGGGATGGTATGGCTCCGTGAGCAGTCGACGAAAAGGCTTGCACTCCTCTCACCGAGGATACTTGTACACCCACAGACATCACTCTTTCAGACATGAATCTCTCAGTCATGAGTTCGATGAGTACTTCCTTCACAGACTCTTCGAGTGCGCTTAGTTCTTCAGACATACACGCTCATGGTTGAATATCTCGGGTTCAAAGAGTAACTGCTCAATGCAATGGGATAGATGGAAATGGCGTGATGATCACTATGTAAAATCAACTATTCTGTGGGCTTAGATAATCACGGTTGGCAAAATTTTTCTCATTGCATGGAGCGACAAGATAAATATATAACTTGGCAACATATCTCTTGCAACGGGTGAAAATCCTTCATTAACTCAGTTCTGTCTGTTATGGCGCGGTCCCAATGGTCTGGTGGAAAAATTTCTGACCATAAATGCATTTCTACCCGTTCGAGCCGTCGGTCTAACGATTATACTATTTTCAATGACTATATTTCTTCGCCATGGCGAAGTGCCATGTGATGCAGTTCTGATATCCCGACGAAGTTCCAATTTTTCAAATTTTCCTTCTGGGAAGTTCCCTCTGGAACCTTCTGTAACTTTCGATCTTAGATATCTTCTTACTTAGTTTTCTAGCCTTCTTTCCAGTGAGCTTCATCTCGAAATTCCTTTTTCCATTATGATTCTTATCTTCTTTTGGCAGAGTAACTTCGCATTGGTGAGATTCTTTCGTATAAATTAGGGGTAATACTTCATCTGTATCTAGAATAGGTACTTCAGTCTTCTGTAGGTCTTCTGGTGTTCTTCCCACTTCGTCATCCAAGTATCTATTTTTAAATAGCTTTGCTCGTTTCCCCTATTCTTCAATCAAGTGTGCGATCCTCCTGGTCATGAAATCTTTCAACTCTTGCTTCTTTTATTATAAGACTTGTTCTTCTTTCCTTCTGACCCGATCTCCTTCAATCCAAGGTTTTCCTAGTAACATAGGAAATGGAGCGTTGTTCTCAATAAATTTAACAACTTCAAATTCTTCCTCTGTCGAAGTTCCATGAGCACTCATAGATATCTGGGTAAGTCTTCCACATAGGGTTATCAACTTTCCTATGAATAATCCTATTCCTCCCAATGAAGGAATCATAGTAGGCTCCCCTAAAAGTTTCCAAGTTCTTTCTGTCATGATATGCACTTGTGTTTCCTCATCCAGAACACAGTCAATGTCGAAGTCTCCTATTCTTGTTTCAATGCACTCTTTTTCTTTGAAGATCTCTGATAAGCTGATATGTCGGTGGTCATTCAGGGTTTATTTCATCTGTAGCAATACTTTTTCTGATTCTTTCTAGGGTTCTGTCATGGTTTCAGTTGCTTGACCTTTCTCGTGGTCTTCTTGTCTCATATTCATCCTTTCAACCTTAGCAATCATTCTAGGGAAATCCAAAACTTCATGGTCCATAGCTTTGCAACAGAGGCAACTAGGTCTTCTACCAGGGCATTCCTTAGCCAGATGTTCAAGTCTTCTGCAACTGTAACAAAGGGTTAATCCTCTCTTTCTCTTAAATGATCCCCAACCTTTCCTGTACTGCGCACTAGGATCATGGTTGCTAACCTGCAAAAAATTCTTTCTAGGATCATTCATCCATTTGTTAGTCCAAACATTCTCTCTATGCATAGGTATAACATATCTTTCACTATTCTTATCAGATCTAATCATATCAAATCTTCTTTCTTATATCAGTACCCTAGTTTTCAAGCTAGGAAAAATCTTATCAAACATACCTAGATCCATACTTTAGAAACAAAAATTTTCACTAATCGTATCTTCAACAGAGCATAAAGCTTCCAGATCTAATTTTTTTTACTATTCTTACCTCTATCAGAGCATAAAGTGTTCAGATCTTACCTCTTTTCTTCAGATCAAACTTCTTTTATTAGCACATAACTTCAAATATCGAGTAGAATACTGCGCACTAGAGCGACATATATACACACAGAGCTTTCACAATTTCAGGTCAGATCTTCGCACAAATCTTCTTCTTCCTCATTTCCAAACAATCATAGTTTTAGGTCCCAACAATGGAACCATTTGTTGGCACATGGGCAGACCCAGGGTTCAATGCTACAACAATGCACCAACAAAACCCTAACTACCGGCCCTTTCAGAAACACCTGTGAAGCAGATGAAGTCTCACTTGAGGTAGAGGCAGGGGTGGTTGCAGGACTCAGATGTCTACAACCTTAGCTGGGACACAGATCTGTGATTCTAACACTTAACAGAGCACTCGACAATTAACATTAATCAATATCCAGTCTTATTTACAACACAGTTAAACCCTAATTATAGAGTATCACAGTATTCATTCAGATCTAAGGTACTTAATCACTAAGCATGCAGACATAAGTCAGATCTAACATCCATCCATATTATTAAGCACTAAGCATCAACATATCTATCTATCATTCATCTATATTAAAGCACTAATTAAGTAAACACATAAGCACATCAATACATCACACAAAGCATAGCAACACAACATGTACGTGGTTTACCCCCACCCTGGGGATACGTCCACCAACTCTTCTCTTCTTTATTATCTTTGGTCAAGCTTATTACAGGCACATAGCATCCAAGTTCTACTCCGCAGAAGACATGAGATCTGTGCGCACTCTGCCAGATCCTCCTTCTTCTAGCTAGGGCACAACACCAATCCTTCACACAATCTCTTACATTTACTTGCACTAGCCTTGCAATCCTCACACAGTATGCACAAAGCACTTGCAACTCTTGATCACATATATCCAACTCTAGCACTTTGCACACTGGCCTACTAGGTCTCCCTTTTTTTTCCCTTACATCACCTAGCTACTTATTTTTACATTACAAAATAGGCCTATACATGGGTAAACCCATGGGCTGACATCCCATACCCATTACATAATCCCAAATCACAAAAAGGGCCCTAAAAGGGGTTGAGATCCTGCGATCTTTGCTTCATCTTGCTTTCCACCTTCGACAGTCTATCGAAGTCCCAAAATTAGGTCAAACATGACCAAGAATCCTCAAAACTTGGTCAAGGGAAAAAAAAACCAACATAACAACACAGAAGGAAGAAGCATAAATGAGAGAGAAGATATTGACATATCATCTTAATGAAAGAATTAACGATCTAAACCATCTTGAAGTAGAGTTTGGTCAAGAAGAGAAAGGAATTGAAGAAGAAATAATCACATTAAAAATTCAAATCGAAGAAGCGAAAAGAACAGAAGAAGTCATGAAGTCTCAGATAATGAAGAAAGCAGAAGATGTTGAGAAGCTTGAAGAATAAGTTGTCACATTAAGAAGTAATATCGTCAATCTCAACAAGAACATTGAAGAGACAGAAAGATCCACATCAGTTATAGAGAATGAAGAGAAGCAGTCTAGGTTGCTAGAAAAGAAGAATGAAGAAAATAGAAAGAGTTATGCAAAAGTACTCAAAGGAAGGAATCATGGCCAAGTAGAATCTAAGAAAACTATTGAAGATACATATTCAAGAAGACCATCCATGTTCAAGCCACAAAGAAGATTAAATCATGATCATGATCAGTCAGGGAAAAAATTTAGAAGGACTACACCACAAAGGATATCATTCACTCCCAGGTATGCAAATTTATTTTATGGTAATTATTTTTATTGTACTAACTTTGGACAGAAGGTTGCAGATTGCAGGGATTATAAAATAAATGTTCAAGCAAGAAGTGCCTATGTGGTCGCATGTAACATTGAGTGTTACAAATGTCATAACTATGGACACATAGCCAATGATTGTAGAAGCATGATCAGTACTTCCATGAAAGAGAATACTAATATCAGATATAATAAAGTATTGATAAGAAAAAAGGAAGAACATGTGAACAAAGACCAGGTACCAGAGATTGCAAGATTGGCAATAAAACGAGATGAAAAAAATTCTAGAGAGAAAAGGAAAGATGACAGATATAGAAAGGTTTGGAGAATAACTGAAAGAAAGGAAGGATAGGTAAATACAGAACATGTTCAAGAGATTGTACTTTCAGGCATTGTAGTGAAAGATGAATCCACAGACAGAAAGAAAGAAGTCAGAGCTTAGAGAGATAATGAATCTACCAATGAAGATGATGATGAATACACATCAGAGCAGGAATTGTTCTGAGCCATCAGACTTAGAGACTCCCAAGTAATATGAATATTCGATAGGGGGAGTCTAAGCGATAGCTGTGACAGAGCAAAGAACCATCCTTCGAGCATCTTGCAGAGTTTGAGAAGATAGATTCAGAGCAATCAGTTAGCAGAAGTACAATTTGATAGATTAATCAAGACTTCGTGATAGTATAGTGATAAATGGGTCAACATTATGGACAGTTGCACAAGTAGAGTCTTGGACAGTATGGACAAATATGGATTCATAACAACACTAAGCAGTTTTGGACAAATATATGATAGTGATGAGAGCATGGATTCATAGATTGGTTCAAAGAAAAAGGAACATTATCATAATGGATGATAATTACATAGGAAATGGCTCAAACAATCCTAATGGATTCCAAATTGACAGATATTTTTTGGACACATACAGTGCATACATCAATTCAAAATCAAAACAGAGTAATGCTCATAAAAAACAATGACAAAACTCCCTACGAACTATGGAAAGGAAGCGCAAACAACAATCTCTACATCAAGGTAACTCAAGGTAATATTTTATTAATTGAAATTTATGTTGATGATATTGTTTTGGAAGTACTAATGACAGGTTAAGCTAGAAATTTAGAAAGGATATGCAGAATGAATTTAAATGTCATTACTTGGAGGACTATCCTTATTTTTGGGTCTTCATATATGTCAAAGAAACCAAGAAATTTTTATTTCTCAAACTAAGTATATCAGAGAAATGATAAAGAGGTTTGGAATGGAAGATTGCAAACCAGTTACCACTCCTTTGCAAACCAGTTGCAAGTTAAGAAAAGATGATGATTCGAAGTCTACAGATCAGAGGCAATACATGTCCATGATTGGAAACCTACTATATGTGACAACATCCAGACCAGATGTAATGCAGACAGTTGGACATGTGGCATGATTTCAAGTAGCTCCAAAGGAATCACATGTATTATCAATGAAGAGGATTTTCATATATCTCAAAGGAACAAAAGAGTTTGGATTATGGTATCCAAAAGGAAAGGATCTATCACTTATTGCTTACACAGATGCAGATTGGGCATGTTGTATTGATGACTGATGAAATACCAATGGATCAAAATTATACTTGGGTGAGTGTTTGGTATCATGGCTAAGCAAGAAACAATCATCAATATCTTTATCTACAGCCGAGGTAGAGTATATTGCAACAACATCATGTTGTATAGAGGTTCTTTGGATGAAACAAACTCTGACAGATATACAGGTTGAGTATGATGAGCCCATTCCAATCTATTGTAATAATACAAGCACCATCAATATCTCAAATAATCTGGTGATGCACTCCAAGATGAAACATATTCCAATAAAGTATCACTTTTTACAGGAACAGGTTGCAAAAGAGAACATCAGAGTTGAGTATGTGGGCACAAAAGAACAAGCGACATACATCTTTACAAAACCACTTCCATGGGAAGCCTTTGAGTATATTCACCAGAGACTCAGAGTTATTTATGCTCCAAAATGAATTCTTTTGAATGCTTATCTTATATGTCTTAGATGTACATGAGGAAACACCATAAACAAGACAATTCAGTTAGGGGGAGCAACCTCGGATGGAAAGATACCTTTTCCATTGATGACAAAGGGGGAGAGATTTATTAGATGCAGAGGAAAGAGGCATGATTCCAAGAGGAGAAATGGTCACATATATGAATAGGACAGAGGTATGGTTCCAAGGGGAGCATGAGTGATATGACTTCATTATTGCATCAGAGTGTTGCCATCAATTCCAAAGGGGGAGATTGTTGATTAAGGTTGGTTGTCATTGATGTCAACCCTTGAAGAAAGCCCGATAACACAAAGGTTTGGGTAATGGACCCAAGTTTGTTTGATGTAAATATGTTTCATTATTGTCTTGTCATGGTTGATAAGAAGTACATATGGATGAACTCCAAAGTGGTCCCCTTATGGTGAAATCCCTCACAAGAAGACGCTTTACGGATTGAGTTATCCTAGAAGTATGGTTAGAGAACCCATGCTCATTTGTGGAATAATGAGATGAAGGTCAGTGAATTTGTCAGTGAAACTATCCTATATGGATAATGATTTTCATGCCATTTCTGGTGGTATGTGGAACATCACATAACTCCTCACAGTTAGAGAGTTATGGCCATGAGAAGTTGGAGAACCCAGGTTTGGGTAATGGACCCAAGTTTGTTTGATGGATAATGGTATGAGTTTTGATATATTTTCAGGTAATAATATTCTATATGGATGGTACATTTCATTCCATTTTTGGTGGTATGTGGAATGTCACATAACTCCTCACGGTTTGAGAGTTATGGCCTTATGAAGTTGGAGGACCCTCTTATGTCATCTAGAAGCCCCAAAAGGTCAAAGTAGTAAAAGTGGTTTAAGAGATTTTAGAAGGTAAATAATGAAGTGAAGTGATGAGTGTACTATAATTCAAAGTGAATACAAAATAAATTATTTAAATAATAAATTTAATGGAGAAATTAGAAGTGGGTTAACCCTAAAATAAGGAAAGTGGGGAAAGTGACCTAGAAGATGTTTTTAATGAAGCTACTTGGAGAGTATAAATGAGAGGCAAGGCTCTCTCATTTAAGACACACTTGAGCATATTGAATACCTATAGGTTTATGAGGTAACGAAAGGATATCTAATCTGAATTTTTGAGGGAAGGTGAAGAAAAGAAGGCCAAAATTCAAGGAGGGATAAATTCTTTTGATGATGCTTTCTAAGGCATGTTATTTACAGTTCATCTCACCATTTTCGCAATAAATTTTTTTCTAGAATGATTCAGGCCGTGAAATTTCAATTCCATTGAGGAAACATATCCAAGTATTCATGGTAAACAAGTCATCTTGTGGGTCATTGTATTTTTGGAGTTACACTCCGTGGAAAATAAGGTTTGTGGCTAGTCCTAAGACTAGTAAAAAACAAGTGTTTCGGGTAACAACGTCATAACTTCTTCATAACAGATCCAAATTTAGTAAGACAAAATGTGTTGGCTAGAGTATAGTCTGTAGTATGTTGTGTAACATTTTTAGATCTATTCAACAAATATTTCATTTGGGGAACGCTTTACAAGGCCGCTCTCTAGAATAAGCTAGAATTCAACAAGGTATGCCATGTTTGCTATAACTCCTTTTCTGAGAGGTTCCAAGTAGTGACACCTAGAGGAATTGCATAAAAACACTGAAGAACATTGTGTATCAGTTTCAGATCTTTATTCATTACAGGTACAAAGTTATGATTATTTCAATTTAGGGTTGTTAACTAATCTAAAACTAGTCACGTGAGACTAAAGAAAAGTTTGATGAAAATGCTAGTCTCTTGTTGTTAAATTTAAAGAAGGTTTGCAGATTTGTAATCATATACAACAGGTATATTACAGAGTTACAAATCATATTTGTATGATGAAATTGATGAGGGCATTTGGTTGAGGTACATGTCAAGTACATGGTTGAGACAAGTAGTCGATGAGTTGACACATACATGAGGTGTATAGTTGACGATGTTGGTACATCTTGACGAGTCATAGTTGATGAGTAGTTGATACATGATTGGTACATACTTGGTACATGGTTGGAGGCACTTGTTATTAGTATTGTTGACACATGGTTTATGGATGATGTAACATACTTGTATTATTAGAAGCACATATTGATCTTGGTGATGATGATGAGTTGTTGTGTTATGCTTGGTTGATGCACATATTTGAGAGTTGTCTTGGTGATTGATCTTGGTGAGTAGATCTGATTTGGTTGATAACATTGATGAGACAGGTTGCTGTGATAGGTTGATTGGACAAGTTGTTGTGACATGTTATTTGTACAGGTTTGGTGCATGGTTGATGCACTTGTTCATGGTATAGGTTGAGGTACAGGTTGGTGAATGGTTGATGCACTTGTTTATGGTACAGGTTGAATACATGTTGTTTGGTAAAGGTTGGTGCATGGTTGATGCACTTGTTTATGGTACAGGTTGATTACAGTTTGAGGTACAGGTTGATGCATGGTTAATGCATGGTTCAGGTTATTGGTACAGGTTATTTGGTGCAGGTTGATTGGTACAAGTTTACATCAGTATATCTCACAGTGATAGTGTGACAGTGGCTCCATCATTCTACTTATACGTCAGGGCGGTTGGACGGGGCAAGGATAGGTGGTTGTAGCCACCTTCCGGTTGTAGTCGGAGAACATATGGTGTTGTAGCCTCCTTCTAGTTGTAGCCAAAGAATTGGTGAGTTGGAGCTTCCCTCAGGTTGTAGCCTGAAAATCTAGGGGGTTGGAGCCTCCTTCCAGTTGCAGCTGGAAAACAAATGAAGTTGGTGCTTCCAATAAATGTAATTCTTCAAGACATATAAGATAAATAATTTCATGGTTTTCTTCCGCTTTGGGTTTCCACGTAAAACACTGGTGTACTGTGTACGTGTATGATTGTTCATTTGTTCATTGCTTATTTAGTATTTAGTTATTGGATGATAATGATACATGGATATAACACTTGGATTATATGGTTAAAAAGGATTAAATTGCTCTATTACTTATTCACCCTCCCCTCTCAGTAATCCAATAGAAACAACCTGAAGGTTTTGCAGTGAAAGGTAAGAAAGAGTTGTTTTGCAAGCTAAAAATGTCCTTGTATGGGTTAAAGAAACATCCAAGGATGTGGTATCAAAATTTTGATACTTATATTTTGGGACTTGGTTTCACAAGGAGCAAAACTGATCACTATGTGTATTTCAAATTAGTTGGTGATCATTTTATTTATGTGGTTTTGAATTGTTAGGATATTTAAACACTTTGTAGTTAGTTAAGATCAACTTGGTCTAATGTGTTGTTAGGTTAAAGTGTGTTTCTTTAGTATGCATTTTTAGTTAGGTAATATTACAGTCACAATATGTTCTCTACATAGAGTGATTCAACGACTCATATTCTCCTCAATCTTAACGACTACATTGATCCATGGATTAACAACCGATTGGTCCATGATCTCTATTTAAAGAGCATGGAGGGTCATTTGTCGATGATTGATTGTGAGAAAATCTCTTGTAAATCTATTTGTAATATTTTATTTTTCATTAATAAATTGCTACAAGTGACCACGTTGGTTGGGGTCGTGGATGTTTCCCCATAGGGGTTTTACCACGTAAAAACATCTGTGTGTTGATCTTTGGTTTGGTTGTGTGAGTGTTTACTGAAGGTGCTCGTCCTTTGTTGGAACACCTGCGTTGTCGAACATGGTATTGAAACATATTTGAAGACCCACTCCCTTTATAGATCGATATCTTGAAGTCGTGTTGCCACATTTATGGTTTCTGCCATTTCTGTACATTTCTGGGCTGAGAGGACTATTCTATTACGTCTGTAGTGCTTATTTAAGCTAGAAATGATTTTTGTTTCACTCGAAAAGGTTTCCATTTGCCCAAGATACAACCACTTCAGTCAAATTTGGAGGTATAAAGCCTGAATATGTCCTTTCAAATTTTTATAGAGATAATATTTCGATTTTATTTCAATTTTCTGGTTTTTTTATTTTTGGATTGCTACTACTTTCGATATGCTTATGCTCTTTTCCATGCGCTTTGTTGGATTTTGGAAAATAAAATATAGAGCGGAAAGGGTTTTCTTATCTGTGTATGCTCTTTTCCATGCGCTCTGTGCGATATCATTAAATATGAAACATAGGGAAAAATTGTGTTTCCTGGGTAAGCTAACTAAGATCTAACCCTTGTTGTTGTCGAGAAGTGATTTTTTTTGTGTGTGCGTGAATGCTTGAAAATAAGTTTTTATTGGGCACACACTCCAAGGCCGTCTTCAACAACAACAATAACAACAATCCTCCTTCTTTAGACTATAATGTGTTTTTCACTAGATCACTTGGTTGAAAGTTTCTTTACTTATTAAGAGGGTTGTAGTCTAAAGTTTCTATGTTTTGGCCCTTTTCTGGGGATTTTTTCTGTTTAATTTTGCTCGAAATCCGGTGAGAAAGTGTTGGATCTGAAAATTTGAGTGGCTAAGTCTGTATAATATGAGTTCCCCAAGGGGTTTTCAACACATTGAATCCATTTATACATTCAAAAATGCAATTTAAACAATAGAAAATTATGATTTCATCCAAATTTGTGTCGCCAGATTCTGACGAAAAAGGCCAAAACATAGAACAATTAGACAATTCCATTAAGAGGTCTTGAGTTCAAGTATTTTTTTTTGTTACTTATTTTTTAAAAGTTCATGCATTCATTGTAAAGTTCTTTTCACTTAATTATAAAGTGAATCACTATTAAATAACCTTAATATTTTATTTTAAGTTAATTTTTGCATGCAACTTTCATTTACAAAATAACTTCTTTGTAAAAGTGATTCCCACTTATTCTATACAAGTGGGTCACTTCATTAACTTATTTAAAAGTGAGATTATAGTCACATTTAGGAGGAGCATCATCACGTGGACCAACTTCTACTTTCCACATGGCTCTTTGGTTACCAGTGATGCCTTTTTTCAAAAGGGGATAACTTTCACATCTGAAGTCTATTTTCAGTGTTGTTTTTTTTAAACAACCTATTTTTTCGATAAATTTTCATCCAGACCATCAATTTCATCCTTTACATCCATATTCTCTGCATATTTAATATGGGTTCTCCCAGTGATCTTTTGCTTACCATTACTAACTACTTCTCATGGAAATCCCATATGGAGGATGTATTAAGATGTAAAGGACTGTAACAGATTATCTTGGGAAAAGAAATAGAACCCACTAAATGAAAAGAAATTCAAATGGGCTAATAAGAGTGGCGAAGCACATGGACTAATTGGAATATCCATATCTCTTGATTTAAGGTTTCACCTTCAAGGAATTGATGGCCCAGATAAAGCTTGGGAAAATCTTGAAGCTATGTTTGGTAAACACAATATTATTCATATTAGGTACCAATTCTATTACAATAAGTAAAAAATAGAAATATTAAAGAAAATACTAGTGGAACAAAAAAATGTAGAGAAACAAAACACCAAAGATGATACCTTTATTGATAGAAAACAATGTTCACTTGCCTCTTCGAGGGGGAAACCTCTATCTAAGCAACGCTCTATTACAATAATTCTCAAGAAAAAGCTTTCTGATGCCTTCTATTCCTATTTATACTAAATCTATATTCAAAAGAACAATCTAGAGGAAGATATTTCTAGAAGCAGAAGCTTGTATTAAGTCTTCTTACATTAGACGTATTCACACTATTAACTAGGCCTTATTTATTAATATTGATCTTTATTACATGTACATGAGGGGTTAGGGAGGTTAGGTCCCTAACATGACCTCCCCTTTGCAAAATATCCTTGTCCTGAAGGCTTGAGATGAGGAAATTGCTGCAGAATAGTAGCCAAATCCCAGGCGACATCTTCTGGTGGAGTATCCTTCCATTGAACTAAGACTTTCTTGATGGTGCATTGATGGAGACGACATTCGCGCTAGTACAATACTGCTTGTGGCTGCAACAAAATGGAACCTTCATCATCCAAATCTAGTAGACTGGTCTAGGTATGGAATTTAGTGCCAATCACTTTCTTCAAGAAGGATACATGAAAAATAAGATGTATCTTAGAGTGACCGAGCAAGGCTAACTAGTAGACCATTGGCCCCACTCGTTTGAGAATCGTATAAGAACCATACAATTTGGGTGAGAGTTTATGATAGTGTTGGGATTTGAGTGAAATTTTCTAGTATGGTCACAGACGGAGAAACACCCGATTCCCTTCAACAAATTTACGTTTAGAACGACCCTATTCTTCTTGTTGCTTCATGCGGTTCTGAGACATGACCAAATTTTCTTTGAGAGTACGGAGAATGGTCGTGCAAAATGTCAAATTGCGGTTAACCTCATGAACCTTGGAGACACCTAACATGTATGGGATAACCAATGGTGGCCTTTGTTCGTAGACTACTTCAAAGGGAGTAATAAGAGTGATAGTATTGTAAGAGGTGTTGTACCACCATTAAGCTAGGGGTAACCACTAAACCCACTAATTTTATCCATCTGATAGAAAACACCTCAAATATGTTTCCAAACACTTGTTGACTGCTTCAGTTTGGCCATCAGTCTAAGGATGATAGGCAACGTTGAGATGCAATTGGGTTCCCTGGAGCTTGAATAATTCTTACCAGAAATTGTTGGTAAAAGTTGGATCACGGTCATAAACAATAGAATAAGGCATGCCATGGAGTTTGAAGATATTATCCATAAAAAATTGAGCCACTATGGAGGTTGTGAACAGGTGTTGAAGAGCACATAAATGAGCATATTTGGACAAAAGATCCACGACCACCATGATGAATCACTTATTTCTTGATTTAGGTAAGCCAACAATGAAATATTTAGAAATATTTGTCCAAATAGTAGGTGGAAGCGAAAGCGATTGGAGTGTGCTAGGAGTTTTGATAGTCTCATCTTTATTGCGTTGACACATATCACATTCGACCACAAAGATGTGGATGTATTGTTTCATACCATCCCATAAAAAAGAACGTTTGACCCATTCATAAGTTTTGGAAAAACCTAAATGCCCAGCTATAGGTGAAGCATTAAACTCAAAGAGCATTATGGATATAAGGGTCAACTATTTTCTTAAATACATGCGACCTTTATAGCGAAGTTGTTCATTGTGAAAGAGTACCCTGGAGAAGCTTGAGGATCCTGTTGCAATTTTTGGATTAGGATGGAAATTTTGGGGTCTTGCCACCATTCCTAGCAAACAACCCGAAGCCAACTTGAAACAATGAAGGAGAGGGAAAAGATGGACCCTTCTTATTCAAATTGTCGAGAAAGGGAATCAACCTCCACATTTTGTTTTCCCTTATTGTAAATGATCTCATAATCATACCCAAACAACTTAGTCACCCATTTTTGTTTCTCTGTGGATGAAATCCATTGTTCCAGGAAATACTTGAGGCTTTGATGACATGTTTTAATTTGAAAGCATTTCCCTAAGAGATAAGGGCGCCATAGATCCACTGCATGAAAAATAGCCAACATTTCCTTTTCATAGATTTTTTGGCCCATATGTCGCTTCGAAAAATGTTTGCTAGTGAAATCCAAAGGTCAACCTTCTTGCATGAGGATTTCCCTAATGCCTGTCCCCGATGCATCAAATTGCAGAAAAAAGGTCTTGGTGAAGTCAGGTAGTGTCCGAATAATATTAGTGCACATAGATTCTTTCAAGGCTCCAAAGGACTGGTCAGTTGCTGGAGTCCAAATGAAAGAATTATTTTTAAGGAGAGTTGTGAAGGGAGCCACATTTTTTCCATAATTCTGAACAAACTTGAGATAATATCTTGTTGAACCCAGGAAACCACATAAAATTTTAAGAGTTTTAGGGCGAGACCAATTCTACATAGCTTCAATTTTCTTAGGATCCACCTTTACACCATTCTTTCCAATAATATGACCCAAGTACTCAACTTCAGAGGTTCCAAAAACACATTTAGACTGTTTGAGGAAGAGTTTGTGCTTAGAGATCATATGGATAAATTGATCCACATGGGTGAGATGGGCTTGCCAAGTTTTACTATAGATGAGAATATCATCAAAGAAAACTAACCCAAAGTCATGGAGGAAAGGACAAATATATGATTCAAGAGGCTTTGAAAAGTGGAGGGGGAATTACAGAGACCAAAGGGCATGACCAAGAACTCATAGCAACCCTCATGAGGGAAAAATGCAATATTGGGAATGTCTTCCACTTTCATACGTATATGGTGGTATCCAAAACATAGGTAAAGTTCAGTAAGGTATTGAGCCCCAAAAAGTTCATCCATAAGGTCATCTATGATAGGAATGAGAAATTTGTCCTTGATGGTAAGTTTGTTGAGGGCACAAAAATCAGGACATAGGCACCAAATGCCTTCCTTCTTGAGCACCATAACTACAGGGGAAGAATAGGGATTGGTATTGGGATGTATAACACCCGCTTCTGGCAACTCTTGGACAATTTTCTCAATTTCAATTTTCTGAGCAAAGGAATGATGATAAGGGTGAACATTGGGAGGAAGACTGCCTAGGATTAAAGGAATGGAATGATCATGGTAACCATGGGAGGGGGGAAGGCCTTGGGGAGTTTGGAAAGCAACTTGGTGTTGGGAAAGGATAGATTGGAGGTCAGGGTGCACAAAAGGTGTCTCAACTGTGTGAATGGAATGGAGTTGGAAATGATACCAGAATGACCTTTTTTGAGTAACTTTTCCATGCGGTGGGAACTAATGATCTCTTGAGAACTTACTGTTATGCCTTGGAATTTGTACTGCTGTCCCTCCTATTGGAATTGCATGGTTAAATCCTTAAAATCCATGGTGATGGGGCCTAGAGTGCAGAGCCATTCAAAACCAAGTAAAATTTCACAACCACCCATGTCAATAGTAAACATGTGATATTTCAAGTGATACTGACCAATTTGTAGGAGCACATTTTCACAATGCCCCCACATTTAGTGGAATCCCCATTGGAAATCATGATTTGAAAATTGTTGACTGCATGTATATAACAATTGATCTCTTGGGAAAGGTGACGATGAATGGAATTATGAGTGCTTCCACTGTCAACTAGGATGAAGAATTTCCAGTGCTTAATGTAGTAACCTAACTTGAGGGTTTGGGGAGAAAAAAATCTAGTGAGAGCATTCAACAAAATCAAAGGTTCAACTTTGGGAGGATCAGAGGGTGGTGTAAGATCATTTGATTGGGGTAACACTTCCTTAGGTGAAACCACACCATCTTCATTAGAAACATCCTCTGAAATGGCCATAAAACGTTTATGTTCTTTACACTTGTGCCCTGGAAATTATTTCTCATCATAATTATAGCAAAGACCCTTGAGTTGGAATTAAATCATTTACACCCATGTTAATTTTTGGACCTTGAGAGGAGTGGCCCAAGGTGCAAGAGTGGGGGGTTTAGGGTGGGGAATAAAAATATTTTTTCCTCTCTAGGCAAGGATGACTTGTTGTGCCTCCTTTGCACGTTTAGTTTCTTCCAACCAAGTTTGGGGGCGAGCCATGGTGACTTGGGCTCAGATTTCATCCTTGAGGCCACTAATAAAGCATTCCTGGAAGAAGGCATCTTTCATACCCTCCGTTTAGAAAGCCAATTGCTCAAAGTCAATGATAAAGTCTTCCATTGTGCTGGATTGTTTCAAGTTGGTTAGATAGCCTAAATTTTGGGTGTTCGTGTCAAAGCGTTCATACATCTAAACAAAAAACCATGTCCAAACAACATACCCTTGGTGTGCATTTTGATACTATTGCCAACATTTCCATCATTCCGGATCCAAATATAGAACACCGTAACAAATCTTGATCAAATCATTAATAATGCCATGCAGGGAAAATTAGTGTTCCATCTGAGTGACCCAAGCTGTTGGATCTGAGCCATCAAAATTTTTCACCTCAACTTTGGGAAGATGGGGGTCACGTTGTAGGGAGTTGGAATGAGAATGTAGAGGCTGGTTGGAGTCAACACCTTCAACATGGATGGGTGGGTCAGAGGAGGAAGGAACTTAGAATTTGTCCATGAATTTTTTGAGAGTGGAATTGATTTTGTCAATTCGGCTATTGAACTATTCTTGGATGTAGTCCACTTTGGCATGAATGGAATAAATGTTAGAATTCATTTTTTCATTGGTTTTGTATTTTTGAGTCGAAACCATTTAGGGATGAGGGGTGGGTCCATGAACAAAAAAATAGATAAGTAATATACACCATTGTGATTAGTGAAACCAGTGGAAGCCAATGGAGTAAGTCGGAAATAAGGGTGTCGAGAAGGGGGTAAGTCCACGTGAAAAAAATTCTTAAAAATGATAGGTATCATGAAAATTAGGGTGAAGAGGGGATTCCAATGGGATAGATCCCAAATAAGGCTGTCGGCAAGGGGGGTTGAATCCACGAAAAAAAGGGATTAAAAATGATAGGTACCATTGTGATCCGGAAAATGAGAGGAATCCAGCGGGTAGGTCCCAAATAAGGGGGTCGACGAGACCACTATACTTTTTATTTTATTTTATTTTACTTCTGCAGATTTATACTCTGACATGAAGAATATTGCAGTGGAGAATGACCCAAATTGTTAACTGGAAAAATTTTGTTGGAATTTCACAACCAAAATACATGAGGCAAGGTTGCATGACAATAGCTCTCATCTATTCCATTTATGTTCTATTTGTTTCCCCAGGGGTTAGGGTTTACATGGTTCTTATAGACAAGGGTTTTCCCTATGCTATAGCTCTATGATATAAGTGAGGGGTTGCATATTAGTACTCGACCCAATATCTCAGGGAACCAAATAAGGAGTATTGACCATACCCTTATCCATACTACCCAATTTCCTAGGTACTAGAGAGTATCTTCTCGAGTGATATTCTTGGTGTCACTATAGTAGTCGGGCGGTCGATCGAATGATCAAGGGATGGTTTCAGGAGACCTAGGGGACTCCCGATATACCTGACAGTACGTGGGAGTGATGGTCATGTACACATTTTTTTTTATGTGGTACTACTCAAAGGGTACCAACATGTGTTATATAGGTTTCCAACAAGGTGAAACGTTGGTTTCTAGACAATCCCATGATAACATCTGTATTTCCCGCGTGTAGTCATCCCCATCACAATTTTACTTGTTGAATGACAATTCTCTTTTCTTTAAAGATGTCGACAATACATGTCTCTACCTTGAAAAATAATTCCCACAGTTTCCACAAAGGAAAGTTCTCTAATATCACTTGTTAGGCACAATATTTATTACAATAAGCAACAAATAGGAATACTAAAGCAAATACTAGCAGGACAACAAAATGTAGAGAACCAAAACAACAAAGATGATACCTTTATTGATAGAAAACAATGTTCACTTGCCTCTTTGAGGGGGAAACCTCCAACAAAGAAGTGTTCTATTACAAAAATTCTCAAGACAAATCTTTCTCATGCCTTCTATTCCTATTTATACTAAATCTATCTTCAAAATAACAATCTAGAGGAAGATATTTCTAGAAGCAGAAGCTTCTATTAAGTATTCTTACATTAGACCTGTTCACATTATTAACTAGGACTTATTAATTAATATCAACCTTTATTACATGGAAAATATATTATCCTACCTACGTGAGGGGTTATGGAGGTCAGGTCCCTAACAATTCAATCACACCAGATAAAAAATCAGTCAATGTCTTTAAGTCCAATGATTTTCCTTGCATTGAAGATTATTTGTCTAAGTTCAAAACACTTATAATTTTATGTATAGACTGCAAAATAGATCTAAGGGAAGAATGATGCATCTATATTATTCTTTCTAAGCTTGGTAGTGCATATTTTGCGTTTATATCTACCTTTTATGCCATTAGAGAAGCTCTAGGGAGTGCTTACCAAAATCCCTCGCTTGAGTCTTTTTGTGATGATTTGATTAGAGAGAAAGATAAAATTATGCAAATTGGAGTGATAAACACTGCAGGTACCTCCAACAAAGCCTTATTAGCTCAACAGAAAGATAAATACAAGAAGCAACATCCTCTCCACAACAAGAAGCAAAAAACGGGTCCCAAAGGAGAAAACTATAAAAGTAAGAAGATTGATGGACAATGAAACTTTTGTGGGAAATATGGTTATGTGGAGTCGAAATGTTTTAAGAAGATGGGAAATTTAGAAACATTGATGAAGAATCAAAACATCAGTATTGGTTCTTCTTCTTCTAACTCAGCTTCTCATGGACATGCACATTCTACTTCTGGTTTCTCCTTCAATGCAACTTCTACTTCTTCTTCTGATGAGTGGCTTATTGATTATGGAGCATCTTATCATATGGATAAGGATAAAGACATATTTTCTTCTCTAAATGAATGTAACACCAAGAAAATATTTTTTTGTGATGATAGATCTCTTAGTGTTGTAGGGTATGGAACAATTCAAGGTAGATAATGGTCATTTCAATGATGTATTATGTGTTCCAAGTCTTTCCTACAACCTTCTATTGGTATATCAGATCACTCATTTAGGTGAAGGTAAAATCGTAGAGTTTTCACCTCACCAAGTTGTAATTAAGGATTTAAAATATTCTAAGCATGTCCTTGCAACTGAAATTTTCGATGATATTACTAGATTGCACATGTTTGACAACTTTGGGTCATCATATTTTCCATCATTTTTTGTTGTTGCTCATATCAATGACTTGAGAAAACTTTGGCATGCGAAGTTTGGCCATATAAACTATCGCTCATTGCAACAACTATGTAATTAATAGATGGTGACTGGTCTTCCTCTGGTTTCTTGCAGAGATGGTGTTTGTGCTGGTTGTGTTCTCAACAAACATCATCAGAACAATTTTGACAAACGTGCCTCTTGGAACACCTCGACCCCTTTGCAGCTTGTTCACAGTGATTTGTGTGGTATGATTTCTTCTCCTTATTTTTCTAGGTGCAAGTGTTTCTTAAATTTCATTGATGTCTTCTTCAGATGCACTTGGGTTCACTTCTTAAAACTTAAGAAAGAAGTGTTTGACAAGTTTTTGGCCGGCAAGTCCCTTGTAAAAAACAATCTAGACATCAAATTCAAAGGTTAAGAACAAATAATGGAGGTGAATATGTGAACGACAATTTTACAAGTTACTGCACAATAGAAGGAATCCAAATGCAACACACTATTCCATATACACAATAGCAAAATGGTGTTTTCAAGATAAATAATCACACATTAAAATAAATGGATAATTGTATGATCCAATCTAAGGAATTGAATCTTAATTATTGGGTGTAAGCCATTAATTGCACAAATTACATAGTAAATCACATTCCCACAAAGGCTCTAAAAAATATAACACCAGAAGAAGCATGGAATAAAATTAAGCTATATGTAAGCCACTTCTGTGTATTTGGCAGTGTAGCATGGGCTCACATTCATGATGAGAAAATGAAAGATTTACATCCTAAAAGTGAGAAGTGTATTTTTTTTGGATATTCTGAAGATGTCAAAGGTTATAGACTTATTCAACCTCATTCTAATGAAATTATTATTAGAAAAGATGTTAAATTTGATGAAAATCTCTTGGCTTGCGAGCCTAATTTGGCGTTTGTGCCTTCTTCCTCCTATGAGCCATCTTTGGCATTTGTGCCATATTTTGTTCCTATTTCAGTTTCTTCTTCTTCAAATGATGATTGTGAGGATGGAAATCCACCTTCTCCTGCTCACCTTCCTCCAGATGAGTCCATTGAACATGAAATTGCACCAACACCACAAATTCCTAGATGGGTCCGTTCAACTTGAGAAGCAACAAGTGATCTTATCAGTGATCCTTTAGATCAACATCAGATCCGCTCCCAGTTCCAACGAGCCTCATCTCTTTTGGCTCAATTTTTAGAGACTCGTGATCTAGAGACATTTGTAGAAGCTTCAAGTCATCCAAATTGGGATACAATAATGAGTGAAGAGTATTGTTGTTTAATGACAAACAATACTTGGGATCTCGTACCTCTTCTGAAAGGAATAATGTTTTTTGTATGTAAAGGGGTTTACAAAACTAATTATGCATCATATAGAAGTGTTGAAAGACACAAGGTCTAGTTAGCTTCCAAAGGATTATCTAAAGTTGAAGGCAATGAATATAATGAAACCTTTTCCTCGATAGACAAAATGAATTCCATTAGCCTTGTTCTTTCCCTTGCTTCCTCACATAAATGGGAGGTCCATCATAAGGATGTTAAATACGCCTTCTTGCATGGGGATTTGCAAGAAGAAATATACATGGAAAAACCTCCTAGCTATGTTTAGAATGACTCTAGCCTTGTTTGTCACCTTCAAAAATCTCTTTATGGTCTTAAACAAGCTCCTCGAGCTTGGTATGCCAAAATGGACAACTTTCTTCTTGACATTGGCTTTTCTAGATGCCATTCCAATCCCATTGTCTATAACAAGAAAGTAGGAAGCCATCTCACAATCCTTTTTCTTTATGTTGATGATCTTATCCTCAGTGGTAGTGACCCTAAACTTTTAAACCATGTGAAAAACAACCTTAAGAAGAGATTTGAGATGATCGATTTAGTATATTTTCACTATTTCCTTGACCTCCATGTATTGCAAACCAAGGAATGAATCTTTATTTTCCAGACTAAGTATGCTTGTAACCTTCTTCTCCACTTTCACATGGATGATTCTAAACCAACCCTTTCTCCCTTCTAGTATGGAGTCAAACTTGTTTCCACCTGTGCTTCTCTTGAAGTTGATTCCACTTTGTACCATCAATTAGTTGGTAGTCTCTTATATTTGACTCATACCTATCCTGATATTTCCTTTGTTGTCGGTCTTATTTCTCAGTATATGCAAACACCCCATGAATTCCATTGGAACACAACTAAAAGGGTACTTTGGTATGTCTGAGGTACAATTCAGTTCGAGATACATTAGAGCTCAGGGTGGACTCTTTTATTGGTTGGTTTCACTGATTTAGATTGGGCCAATGGCCCTGATGATCAAAAGTCTAATATAGGTTATGTTTTAAGCCTTGGTTCAAGACATGTCACTTGGGATTGTAAGAAACAATAGGCTATTTCTCTTTCTTCAATAGAATCAGAGTATCGAGCAACAATTAATGCAATCCAAGAAGCCTTGTGGATTTGACAAATCCTTTTAAAGTTTAGATTCCATAAAAAACATATGAAAACACTCTGGTACAAAAATTAGAGTGCCATCAATCTCACCAAATATCCAGTTTAAAATCAATGCAACAAACACATCGAGCTACACATGCATTTCATCAAAAAGCTAATTCATGATCGAGTTATTGAAGTTCTCTTTTTCCCTACATAAGATCAAGTTGTAACATTTTCACAGAGTCTCTTACAAAACCAAAGTTTTCCAAACTTCGATCTATGTTAGGAGTTTAGGAAGTTGTCATTAAGGGGGGATAGGCTCTATTTCCTCATTCCTTCTCCTATAATCATTCAATCCTATCCCAAGTTGTTCTTAAGGGAGTATGTTAGGATATTTAGACACTTAAGAGTTAGTTAAGATCAACTTGGTCTATTGTGTCATTAGGTTAAAGTGTGTTTCTTTAGTATGCATTTGTATTTAGGTAATCCGACAGTCATGATATGTTCCCAACATAGAGTGATCCGATGACTCATATTCTCCTCGATCATAATGACTACATTGATCTGTGGCTTAACACCTGATTGGTCCATGATCTCTATTTAAAGAGAATGGAGGGTCATTTTCTGATGACCGATTGTAATAAACTCTCTTGTAAATATCTCTTTAATGTTTTCTTTTTCATTAATAAATTTCTCCAAGTGGTCACATTGGCTGGGGTCGTGGATGTTTCCCCACAGGGGTTTTACCACATAAAAACATTGTCATGTTGATTTTTGATCTGGTTGTGTGAGTGGTTACTGAAGGTGTTAGTCCTTTGTTGGAATACCTATGTTTTTGATGTGAATGTTGATGATATGTTTTCAATTGGAAACAACAAGAAAATCATGAAGGAGGTAAAAAATCAGTTGTATTCTAAATTTGATATGAAATATATTGGTGCTACAAATTTTATTTTGGGCATGGAAATTAAAAGAGATTGGGTAAATAGGAAACCTTGGTTAAATAAGAGGAAATATGTTGAGACAATTTTGCAGATATTTAATATGCATGAATGCAAACTAGTCAAGGTACCCATTCCTATAGGTGTAAAGTTATTTGTAGATCAATGTCCCAAGGCACATAAATAGGAAGAGGACATGTCTCATATTCCTAATGCTAGTGTTGTGGAAATTTGACATATGCAATGGTTTTTACTAGAGTAGACATTACACATTCAGTGGGAGTTTTGAGAAGGTATGTGTCAAACCCAAGGAAGGAGCATTGGAAAACTACAAAGAGGGTTTTCAAGTATTTATGTGGCACCATAAAATATTGAATTTTATATCAAGGAAGAACTAGTGTATACAAAGTGTTGGACACACATGGATTTGTTGATGTAGGTTGGGCTAGAGATCCGTAACATAGATGATCTACAAGTATTTATGTGTTTAACCTATTTGGATGAGTAATTAGTTAAATGAGAAAGAGAAAATATATAGTTTCACTCTCAATTACAAAATCCAAGTGCATGGCGGCCACTCATGCGAGTAAGGAAGCGATATGGTTATATAGATTGTTTTTAGGTATTGGTTTTGTATACAAATTGAAAGGTTAGATTGTGACAGTTAGAGTGCAATCTTTCTAGAAAATAACCTTGCATATCATTCTAAGACAAAGAACATTGATGTTCAGTATCACTTTGTGAGAGGCATGGTTGAAGACAAGAAGGTGATGCTAGTGAAGGTGGAAACTTTAAATAATATTGCAGATTCATTGAGAAATTCTGTAAACACTGAGACACTCTCTTGGTCTAGAGGAGTAATAAGCATTGCTACCTTGAATTGTTGATCATGTAATCCTCACCCCTCCTGCATGCAAAGAAAACAACAAGTGAGAGACTGTCGAGTATGTGTTATATTATTTTCATTATTAAACCCATATGTCGTACATTGCATCGGGGTGGTTGGCAGGCCCCAACTATTCGGGGGTTTGATCTTGAAACATTGTTTGGGTTGTTTTTGGCCAATTTTTTTTCGACCTGTTGTGTTATAATTCTAGTTAAGGAATCTAATTCGATTTGATAGATTAGGGTTTTGGATGCAGAAAAATCATATATATTGTATTGTAAATGGTTAAGTTATATACAATGAGAGCTAGAGGTGTGACTCTAAACATTTTTTTGGTTTCCTGGTTACGGGTTTCCAGGGTAAATTTCTGAGTACTATGTGTGAATGCTATTTTTTTTTTTTTTTTTTTATGTTTTATGAAGAATCTGTGTGTGCATTGCTATACTGTAAAAGTTTAAAATGTACACTTGTGATGAAGAGACTCTCCAAAATATGGGGAACTTGATAATTTTATCTCAATGGATGATATCTATGAATAGGGTGTCAATTGGGTTTATATTTTCTATGGGGAAATCCCCCCAAAATTGGGTCTAAGGAATAGGCAGAGCGATAAATCCCTCAAAAGGATGACTTATATCTAATATACCCTAAAACAATCTAGACTAATTTATAAGAGAAAGAGAGAAGATAAAGTTAGGAAGTGCACCTTGAATCCTTACAATTGATGTAGACCTCTTCCACTTGTTATTTCCTCTTAGTCACAGATCTCTTCCCAAAGCTAACCTGGAAGGAGTTAAGAATACAACACAATAACATATACAATCTACAATAATCACTTAAAAGCCTAAATATAAATGTAAATGATCAAAATAGACAAGAACATGTACACATAGGGTTTTGGGACAAAGATAATCTCTTTTATTCATATACAAGATGAAAGGTTACAACATTTTCTTGTGAACACCCCTCTATGAACCAAGTACTTGCTCCTTTTTCGTGGCTCCAAGTGCACCAATACCACATAGAATTATCACAACCGACATGCCATCATGGAAAGAAGGAAGGGTTGCATAGGGAGAATGGTTGAGAGGGAAAGATGCAGCTAAAACTTAGAGCAAGATGCAAAACTTGGGCAACGAGAGGGAAAGTATTTTGGTAGAGTTTTCTTATTCTCTTGTTCATGTGTCTAAATGACTCCCCTAGACCTCTTTTTATATGAGAAAAATATGGTTATTCGGTTTGGGGACGGGATACTAGGGGTAAAATGGTTAGGAAACCCTCCATAACCCATAAACTCTATCGGAATCCACACAATTTATATTTTTTGCAACTTTTGGAGGTAAACGCGGGCTACTTAGCATGCAAAAAGCGTATGTACGCAGACTAATTAGCATGCAACACACATGTGTATGTAGGCTAATAATGCAATAGGGCACATACATTATCCAAAAAATGTTTTTTTAGAAGGAAACCTCAACAATATGTTTGGAAAAGTATGCAAATGGATGGGCCAATGTCTTGGATTCATAGATGTGGAATTTTTGGACTATAACAAATGCCCCCTAATGTGTGAGGTCAGAAGAGGAACTGATGGCCGAAATACATTATAACATCTTTACATAGTGGGAAGGCATGGAGTTGAGTGAGCCGGAGATGAGTGTTCATGAGCGTGTCATCTACAAAATAATGATAATCTCTCTGAGGTGGGAATACCCATGCTCGGGATAAACTAAGCATGGCTGGAAATCAAGTACAATGCAAATCCATGTCATATATATAGTAATCATGGATACATGATTAATGCATAGGCCAATATAAAGTGTAACCGTGAACAATACACAATGGACATACATCTCAAAATCATCTAAAGGTATACAAGTACAATGTGATATGCATCCTCAGGAAGCATCAATGCATGTGGTTGGAGATGATAACTTCATAGCTCGAGAAACAACCTCAAGATCTTCAAAACTCAGGTAGGTGATATGTATTTAGGCGTGGAACAAATTGATTAACATAGTAAATACAATAAACGCATATATATGAAGAACAACACAAATATCCAATGAATAATATCTTCTATTGAACAAATGAAATAGGCTGAAACTATAAAACTGCAAAACTGAAACACTTGCTCGAATGGTGGTAGATATATTTGAGAAAAGATGTGGCTACTACATGCATCCATTTGAGCAGAATGATTACAATGAGGCTCCAGAGGCCTTTTTAATATTAATCATGAATTCCAAAACCCTATACATCCAAAAACCTAACCCTAGGAGATGAAACATCAAAAGTTATGTGGGCCCCTATTGGTAAGTTGGTACCTCAACTTCCCGGGGTCGTAAATTTTGCATACAACCTCCATTTTAGGCATGTGATAGCCCGTTGGAAAGGTATTTTAGAGAAATACACATTATGCTGTCAAACTCTGACTCAGTCTATAGTTTGACTGCGGGGAGCCAAAAAAACACTTTTTAGGGCCCCAAAACGACCCTGGAAGTACAACAAGATGTGCTAACATGAAAACATACAAATAATCTAGTTGGATTAGGTGGGAGGCCACCAATATCCACCTGGAATATGTGTAGGGCTTCATACAACCCCAGAAGTGTAGAACCCACAATTACAAAGAAGTACAGAAGAACGTGCTGAACTCAAAATTGTCAAGAGGAGCCAATTGGAATAGGTGGGTGGGCACCAATATCCATCTGGATCAGCCCCCCCCCCCATTAGGAAGAAATGGTCTCCATTGCATTGAGTTCCCCCATCAGGTGAGGAAACTTATGCTGAATTTGGCCCCAGGTGAGCCACTTTCCTTGTTGTAGGAGATGCCTTGCCTTGACAACCTAATAAATATGGATCCTCTGCTGGCGAGTGCCCTTGACCTGTGTGTCCACTAGCTGATCAGTGGATGCCTGTTCCATGCAGTCAGGGTTGACCTTTATTGGTGTCAGCTATTATGTGATCTTTGAGGTGTCCAATAATTATGGAAAATATGGTCGAAGGAGGTACACATTGAACACTGGGTGCAAGACAAGGAAGGGTGGAGTGTTGAGATCAAAAGAATTGGTACCCACATCCTTGGTGATATTGTAAGGCCCATAGCGAAGTGGGCAGAGCTTTGGATGGGGCCCTGTAAGACACTCCTTCTGCAAATGTAACCAAAATTTGTCTCCAACTTGAAACTGGTGTGATACCCTGTGTTTATCATGGCATTGCTTGTACTTAGCATTGGATTTCTACAAAATCTCATGGACGTTTTGGTATATGTGTTGAATGCGCTCAATGAATCTGGTGTCTTTGTCAGTCTTAGATTGAACATGGGAAGAGTCTCTGTGTGTGGATGCAAGAGGTTGTGCAACATCAATGGGACCCAAGGGTTGGAATCCCAACCCCATCTGAAATGGGCTATGGCTGGTGGAGCTATGGAGAGCCCTGTTGTAACTGTGTTGAACATAAGGGAGACTCTCATCCCATGTATAAAAATTCTTAGAGTTGTACATGCATAGGATGTGCAAAATCATCTGGTTGATGACCTTAGTTTGGTCGTCTGTTTGGGGGTGGAAAGCAGTGGATTTAGTGAGATTGGTGTCCATCAATGACCAGAGACTCGACCAAAATGTGCCAAGGATCCTATTGTCCCAATAGGAGATGATGGTTTTTGGTATCCCAAAATGGAACCACACTTGTTCGAAGAAGAGTTTGGAAATATATGCCACTGTGATATTCTTCTTGCAGGCTGTGAGGATGGCCATCTTCAAAAACCGATCAATGACCACAAATACACAATCATTGCCTTGCTTGCTGGATGAAAGGCCAAACATGGAATCTATTGAGATGGATTCCCAAGGCTTCTCGAGAGTAGGAAGAGGGGTGTATAAGCCTTGCTTATTGATGGTTAGCTTGTCAATGGCACATGCAGTGCAATATATGATATACTTGTTGATGTCCTGTCAAAGTTTTGGCCAATAAAAAATGTTTCTGTAGAACGACCACAATTTTCTCCATGCCAAAATGTCCTGCCATATGATTATAGTGGGCTTCCCAAATTATCTTTGCATGCTCGCTTGTAGGAACACAGATATGGCCTAGATGGCGTAAAATTCTATCATGAATGTGAAAATCAATGACATTTGCGCCTGTACCCAAGAGATGATAGGTGGTGGCGAAGTCCAGATCTTACTGATAAAGTTGGGGCCACTCACATGCCTCATGTACACAAGACTGGATCACAATGGTGAGTGCATCCATAGAAGGTCAACTGAGGTAGTTAGTGTCACGATTTGTGCTCCCTGTCTTATAATTGATGTTGATATGGAACTACTATAGGTAGGTGGACCACTTTTGATGGAGGTCATTCTACAATTTCCCCTGTGTCTGTATGAACTGTAGAGGCTTGTGATAAGTGTGGATGATCATCTCCTTTCCCATAATGTGATTTTTCCATTGACGATAGGCTTGTACAATGGAATACATTTCCTTGTCATAGGTGGGGTATTTTCAGATATTTTCCGAGAGTGTCTCCCTATGGTATGCCACCAGATGACCGTGCTGAGTGAGAACTGTGCCTACAACATAGTCAGATGCATCAATGTCAATCTCAAATGGTTGTTGCAAATTTAGAAAGGAGAGTACTGGAGCTAAGCACAAGCGATGCTTTAGATCATCAAATGCTCACTGTTGTTCCTGTTGGATCATGTTGTCATTGATGCCAATGGTTTGATTATTTGGGAGATTGTTGGATCATATGTCATTGATGTAAATGGTTTGGTTTTATTGACGTCAAGTAATTGATTGATTGATGATTGATGAACAATGAATATGCCTTGATGAGAATGATAGATGTCCAAGTGGAAACCAATTGATAAAGATGGATCATTGATACGATGCCCTTGATGAGAATGATATATGTCCAAGTGGAAACCAATTAATAAAGATGGATCATTGATATGATTCCCTTGATGAGAATGATATATGTCCAAGTAGAAACCAATTGATAAAGATGGATCATTGATACGATGCCCTTGATGAGAATGATAGATGTCCAAGTGGAAACCAATTGATAAAGATGGATAATTGATATGATGCCCTTGATGAGAATGATATATGTCCAAGTGGAAACCAATTGATAAATATGGATCATTGATATGATGCATTGATGAAGATGGATCAATGAGTTGTCATTGATACATGATGCATAGTTTCTATATATGATGTAGTGGTGAATTGATGCAAAGATGAATCATTATTAACTTATCATGGTTGATAAGGTGCACAAATGGATGAACTCCAAAGTGGTCCCCTTATGGTGAAAGCCCTCACGGGAAGACGCTTTACAGATTGAGTTATCCTAGAAGAATAGTTGGAGGACCCATGCTTGTATGTGGAATAATGAGATGAAGATCAATGAAGTTTTTGGTGAAACTATCCTAGATGGATAGTGCTTGTCATGCCATTTCCGGTGGTATGTGGAATGTCACATAACTCCTCACGGTTTGAGAGTT
>ML848408.1:33709-47266 GCA_009831015.1 Picea engelmannii | reverse complement strand
CACTTTTGAATAAGTACTTCAAAAGGAAATATTAGGCCATTGGCCTACTTTGAAGAAAAATTTGAAACCAAAAATAAAAGGGGCCATCGACCCCCTTTTAAGAAGCATCCTAACAATAGAGAACATACCAAATAAATTCCATTGGGACAAAATCCATCATGGCCCATCGGTCACATTTCAAAGAATCACTTTGAAAGTCACTAAGAGGTTATAAACCCTACTTGAAGATAAAATTCAACTTAAAATAAGAGAAATAGGCATTGGCCCACTTCAAAGGTAACACCTTGAAGAAAAAATAGAAGTTGAAATCAACAGAAAATGGCCCATAAACCTTGAATACAATTTAAACTTAAAATAATAGAAGGATATTAAAAGTTTCCTATTCATGTTGGAATTTGGCCCTGGGCCATGCCAATATGCATAAATAATTTGAATTGTTGTTATCCCCAACAATCCAAATTTGAAATACGTCACAAATTCAAGCTCAAAACATAGTAAGGTAATTTGAATTCATTTAAGAAGATAAGCAATGTAGCAAACCAAGCATGTAACCTCATGTAACCAATAAATACATTTTATTTCATCCATAAGTAAGAACAACCTAACTTCATAATTATGATAAAAGTTCAAAACAAATATGGAACACTTATCTTTTGAAGAAGATGGTCCAAGGAAATTGTCTATTTATGAGAAATTTTCCACCCAACCATAGGCATCTACTTTATATGCCATCCTCAAGCTAGGACATGAGGCCACCAAAGCAAATAAAATTGGTTGAGGACTCTTGGATCACTCACCAAACCTAATTTCTCTGACAATTGCTCACCAAAAAAGTCTCCACGTGATCCTTCCAGTTATCCCAACTATGTAACTCCCTTCCTCCACCCCACACAACACAAGGAAGATATTTCCATTCTCTACCCAATAGTTCCTCAATAATATTATTCCTTTTAATGCTCTTTAGTGTGTGCAGAAGGAGTCCAATTGATTGTTTTTCTTTAGGAAAAACATGATAGAGTTATATATTGGCTCTTGAGCATTCAATGAACAACAATCTACATGGAAATGGGGGATGATTTCCTATCAAGCCAACCTATATGATTCTCTACAACCTTCCACCTCTCTTCTCAAGTTCTCAATCTTCATTTCCTTAGCTCTCTCTTGTCACTTACAAGTTTGAATATTAGTGCCCAACATGAGTACAAAAATCAAGAAATACAAAAGTGTGTGGGTATGGAGAATGGTTTGAATGGTGCATAGCAAGAATGATGAGATATTTCAAATTAGAGTGGAATGGATGAATAGATAAGTCAATTCGAATTTTCATGAAGGAAGAGTTCAAATTCCTATTGAGATGGAGTCTTACACACTTCTCATGTTTTCTATTCAACCCCCATGTACTCATATCTATGAAAGGTAGACTTCCACACCAACCACATCCTTCATTCAATGATTGGTGGTTGAAGTTCAATAAAAACTCATGGTAACAAGGAAAAAGGTAAAATTTAGGAAACTTATGCAACTTAGGATTATTTGTCACCCCCTTGGACCTCCTTTTCTCTTCCTTTCTAGTGGACTCATAGTCCCTCTCATGCTCTCTATATCTAGCCTTGGACCCTTATATTAATTTTTTAAATAATATTTATATATCTTAAGAATAATGTAGCAATTCTAGTACCTCATGGTATATATAAATCAGATTTATCGTAATTACATGCCTAGATATTCACACATTAAGCCTTGGTCTTGATCTTTGCATTATGATTCATACAAAATATTTATGTCATTTACACATAGGGTCATTTTATCTAAGCTCCCACAAGTACTTGAATCCCATCATTATAACCATTTTGTTGCAATTATATCCAAAACATGCAAAGGGTCAAAACAAAGATATTACATAATGCTCCATTAGAAGGGAATAAAGATAAATTGAAAGGAACCAAATTTATGAAATATGTTGGGATGGCTAGGTGTTGGCAGCCTAATCGTGTTGAGTAAAAAAAATGATGAAATCACTTTTATTGAGTGGAGGTCTGTTGGCTTGTAATTAAATTTAGAAATTGTTGATCGTTGGGAGAGAAGGTGAGCGACTTAGGTAGATAAGTCACTAGGAAAGATAGGGGTGGCTCTTGAAAATATTCAAGCAACCAAATTGTTGGAGAAATTGAGGTGAATAATTGGGCATGGAAACATAATTTTTAGGGATGAATCTTGAAAATACTCAAGAAACCAAATTGTTGGAGAAATTGAGGTGAATCATTGGGCATGGAAACATAATTTTTGGAGAAATATTGATGTGTTGAGATTTAAGGATGTCATTATAAGTGAAGGAAATTGTTGAGAAGAAGTAGCATTTCTTGAGAATAAGTAGCATTTCTTGAAAAGAGATTGAGTTTCCCTACATATGATGTCAGTGAAGGGATGATTTCTATCTTAAATCGACAAATCATATTCATGTTGGGTGCGGGATGTACATGAGACAGAGTTTGCAAAAGAAGAAATTGGTCTTTCTTTCCCAGCATGTGTTGTGTAAGATATTGGGTACGATTCTCTTAAAATATGAATGGTGAGATTATGTGTTTATTAACCTTGTGCTATGTCAACAACTGGATGTTGTGCTATGAGTGAGATTACATGTTATGATATAGTATTGGGATTCATCACTATGAATTATTGTAATTTTCTTGAGATTCTTAGTTTTTGGAAAGCACATAAATTGTTTCATTTGTTGTTTTTCCTTGCAACTGCTTTGTGGTTGTTACTACATTAATCTTGTATTATTATTTTTGTATTTTTTTAGTATTGAGTGATGTAACATATAATAATAATAATAATAATCTAGTTTCACTTGTCTAAAAGGCATATTTATTCAAGTATGTAACTATTTAATCTATACTTATACACAATGTCACATGTTATTATAATCAAATATTCAATCAATCTTTTTATAGATATTCAATTCATTATATTTATCCTATATGGATTTATCATTGTTGTCCTATTTATTTTGGATATTTTGTATATGAACTAATTTGATTCATTACATTGGTATAAAACACTTTCTAGGGAACTTTTGTCGCTATTCAGAAAGAACCTTTTCCTAGCAAATAACGAATTGATTCTGACCCTTAGTGAAACATTTATTGGATTTTTTTTTACTCCAAGGTTTTGACTACAAACGTGATTTTGTCCATATTAAGTTTTCAAATTTTGTTGACTAAAGATTATTCCATTGCAAGTTGAAGAAATACTAAATGAAATCAAGTATCAACAATTAATCTCCATAACATAGTTACCCATCTCCGCAATAGTCATTGTTGTGTTTGCATTGAAAATTGATCCTTCAGACTAAATATGTATTACTTAACTCCATAAGTACTTGTATAGTGATTAAGAATAGTGATTAAAAGGGAAAAATAAAAAAGCTACAAAGAGTAGTAATACGAATATTTTTAATACTAGTGTTGTGTAAGCATAAACACTTGTAGAAGCTATTAGATAAATTAAACAAAAATAAATAAATAAAATTTCAAAAACGTAGGGTAGGTGAGGTATGGGGACTAGTGACATGAATTCTCAAAAAATCTTTCCTTTATAAGTCACCATCAATAGTATCATTGATAGTGCTTAGAGCATTCTCAACTATCATTCTTAGTCCATTTTTTCATCACCAACTGATGTTGTGAATCATTAAAGACCATGTTCCTCGATGGAATAATATAGAAAGATACAACATACAATAAAAGGTGATGTGTATAGGAGCTCCATTACCGATCTTAGAAAAAAGTGTATGTTGCAAAAAAATGTGTCAACAATCACGACTCATCATAATATTAATCACATAAGTTAGATAATGATCTAAGCACTAAGAATTGATGTATGAATTTGAGGAAAATTTCAACAAAAACTTTTTAAGGATGAAGAAAATTCTAGCTCGGGAAATCTTAATCAAATCTTGCTTGCACAAGTTAATAAATTAAAGGATGAGAACCAATATAATAAAAATTAGACTTGAAGAATCAAGGTCTCAACAAGAAATTATTAGAAAAAGATAAAGAAATTTATTTTTTAAGGAAGAATAGTCAAATTCTATTTGTAAAAATTAAGAAGTTAAAAAACAAGAGAAAAACAATAGAAAAAACAACTCATCAACAAAGAAACATTAACCCAATTGAATCAGGGGGTAAATTCCAAACAATGAATAATGAAACCTGCACATATTGAATCAAAAAGGAAAAACCAAATGTCATTACAACAAAGTTTTCTTGGATGAAGAGCATTCCAAAAGGCAGATCAAGAAACAATTCAATGAGGTTAACATCAAAACCATGGAGAAGGGAACTGATACACATCCAATTATCATCATAAATAAGAACAATGCATATGTTGAAATGTTATCAACCAATAAATGTCAATGAGGAATAAAAAAATGAATGTACTAGCACTTAGATTAAGGGACAAGATAAAATGATGGCTTATAATCATCAAAATCACACTAGTCATTGTATTGCTTACCAAACTAACCTAACAAAAAAAAATCAATATGAGTATAAATGACATTCTTCATGCATTTAGAAGAGTCACAATTCCAAACTAAAGTGGGGATGTAATCAATACCCTTGTTAGAAACACAAGATGAGAATTTACATCCAAACAATTGACCAACAAAAAGTTCCAATGAAGATTGACTGGGGATGGTTTGATCCATATATAAGGATACACTTCTTTTCAATGCTTCAAAGATAATTTTATTTTGTTTCTTCAACCTTGACAACATTATGATTAGATAATCAACTAAAAACATTACCAAGAAGAACAAAATTGTATCCTTTTCCAAATTATGCTTTAAGAATAAAGCATATTTGAAAGGGAGGCAATGTAAAATACATAAGTACATATATAATAATAATAATAATAATAAATGACCAAAGGTCACATGCCTAAAATGAATGTCCATTTAAGTGTGTGAATATTCAATATATATTTATCCACAATGTCACATATTATTGTAATCAATCTATTCAATCAATCATTTTATATTATTCAATACTTTATATTTAATCTATATGGATTTCTCATTGTTTTTCTCATTGTTTTGGATATTTCATATGTTGATCCAAATGGATCTAAACAAGCAAATGGTTGTAAGACTAGGTACATATAAGCTAATTCAGTGATTAATAAAGGTTAGATAAACTATGGAAGACAATGTAAATATAAAATTAAATAGGACAAAAGAAAGGAAAAAAGATAATTGAATGATAAGAAAAAATAATAATATGAGAGAAAAGACTAAGGAATGAGAAATAAAAGGTCATGCCCTTTGGCTTTCCCATTACCCTAAATCTCCCTATTTCTTCATATACTTTCACTCTCAAAGGATCTTTTGGATAAGGATATGAAGATGCATAAAGAGCTATTAGTGGTTGTTGTGTTGGTTTTGTCACTTGGGTGAGCAAAACAACAACACTTGCATGTTTAGATGAGCGTGCTAAACAAGACAAAAGTTTTGTGAGTGGGTTAGATAAGCCAAAAACATGTGAAAACAAAGAAATACAACTAAAACAACTAATAAATAAATGTTAGAAAGCTTGAGAAACTTTGAACCATGAAAATCAAGCAATGACCAACATATTGCTACCAATGGATCAATAGATTAGTAGGCAAAACAATGTAGAGAAAGGCAAGGACTTATGAGTCCCCTCTTCCTCCTTGGGAGGGCTCTTGAGTTCCCTAATTGAGAACTCTTCACTCTTTACAATTGAAGAAATGGAAAATGGTGAATAAAAACAATGCATATTCCCTCAAGAGGTGAGTGGAATGGCCTATTGCAATGGTGTTTGAAGGCTTCAAGGAGAAAAGAGGATTCTCAAGGAAGAATTCTTGCAGCATAACAATACCTTGAAGATCTTGATTTCTTAGCACACCCATGGCTCTTATTTATACCATCCATACATGGAAAAATGTAATTGGTTCATAGTGTGAACAAGGGGCCTTTTAGGGCACCCTCTAGATCTTGACCAGCCTCCAAGCTAGATTTCGCTCATATATGAGTGTCAAATCATGTTGGGGTCAATCCAAAAGTGGTTGAGAGGCCGGAAAGATCCATAAATGCGTCGTTCATAGAAGTGTGTATCTTTTCTCATGCACAGTCGCACATTTTGTGCATAGTGCGTGTTGAAGCCTGTGTTGGTTTGCGCACTGTGCGCGCACTCCCTTTGATGACTTTGCACACTTTGATTTTTTGACCCAATTGTATAGTTTTTTCCTTTTGGATGGATTTCAGTGTTGTAGGTGGACTAATGGATACTGGTAATGATTTTTTCTTTAACCATGTGTGTGCAATGTTGTGGACGATTTTTCAATGATAACAGATGTCCCCTGATGTGTGAGGTTAGGAGAATACGTATAGTCAAAATACATCAATGTTTTTTTTTTTGAGAGTACCATTATGGTGAAGAGTGAAGAGAGGAACTACAAGAGTAATCCACCGGAGGGAGAGGGAAAACTATGGGACCAAAACCATTCTCTAGGAAAAAATAAATATATGTACAATTGAGGCGGGCATGCCTCATACTCGTGTCATGAAACAAAAATGTGTAATTGTAACTAATGATGTATGATGATGTAGATAATTGCAGCGCCCTCGGGGGCAGTTGATAATGGCATATGATAGTTTTGAATGGTGAACAAACTCTGAAGTGAGTCAAGGAAGACTATAATAATTGTCGATGGATCATAGTATTGATGGACTAACAAATTCATAGGTCTTTGGCTGGTATGAAACAACTGCAATAGTCGCATAGTAAGACCCACTGTAACATGGGAGTTCGTTGAAGTCAAATGTTATGGGGGTCAATGACATCATAAATAAATGATGATTCAATCTGTGCCATCCAAGACTCCTCATTGTAAAGGTAATGAGAGTCAAGATATTGTCGCCCTTTTGGAAACTGTGTTGATGTCTACAGAAAGGGAGGTGCAACGCTAAGAAGAAAAGGGTTTCTTGAAATCCATTGAGTAAGTGGTGATATTATGTACTGACGAGTAACATGGATGAAGTAAAGATGTTGTTGGACTCAAGATTTCCCTTGGTTAGGGATTTTGAAGGGTGACTGGAAACAACCACAAAACTGGATCTAGTGTTAGGGGGACGACTAGATATGGGGTTAAATTGTGCCAGTGACTAACAAGGCGGACAAACTCAGAGATCATGGGTACGTGGATTTGGGATACTCAAGGTTCGTGAACGATGTCAGAATGAAAAAAAGAGTGGATGCCCCAACCAAGGGAGACATGGTTTTCTTTTCTAGAAAGAAGAATTCCATCAAGGATGACGACAAAAAAAGATATGTATATGTGGGAAACAAAGGCTTTATACAGTTACCAAACAAATAAAGAATAACTTGGGTTGAGTATACAGATAAAGAAATGGGTGCCCAAGTGAAATATGGCTTGGCCTGTGAGGGCACAAGTTTGTGAAAGATAACTGGTGGAGGGTGGGGTCCCCATGGGTGGGTTTCTGTATTAGGTGAATGGATGGAGGACAATTTGCAAATGGGAAAACTGATGGTGGATGAAATGGAGGGATAATGAAACTGCAGAGATGCAGTCAATAAAACCACGATGATATGACCCAGGATTCCATTGGGAAGGTTAGAAATATGATAAGAGGAAGTATGGGGTTCATTCTCATCAATGCAAAAGACTATCAAGACTCCCATCCCTAGGGGGTGAAATCAACATGTGTGTCAAGTTGCTAGGGGGAAATATGAATGGGACAACTCATGTGGGTGAGAGTGCTATCAGATGACAGTACCAAAATGTAGGAGAGGTGAAGATACTGCAGAGCCGAATGTAGGAATCATAATTGTAAATGTTATAAGGTTTGATTGGGATATGCAATTGATTTACAGAGGGAATAATTACATGCCACTGTTGAATATATACCTGAAGGGGCTACGACATTTTGATGAACAAGTACCTACACACATGAAAACCAAATACTCGATGTGAACAATATATAATGATAAATAACATACAACAACTATTTTAAAAACTGAAAGTGATCATGCATACCTGAATGTGACTTGAGAAAAATGCTCCCCCGGACCCTAGTGCAAATGGTGACCTGGGGAATGTGAATGTGTAGATGGCGGGACCAGGATCCCATAGTTGAGAATGGATCAAAAAACAAAGGCTCTGGGATCCTGTAACAGAGTGTGGAAGTTTGGAAAAAGGGGCTATATATGGTTGATGGGCCCACAATGCCACCTCACTTGTACCTTTCATTGTTGTTGAGCTGACGAGACAGTTGAGAGGATTTTTCTAGATTGCAGGAGCATGAGGCTACCGATCAGATTGTGGGAGCATGAGGCTACCGATCTAGGAGTGGCGAGAGACAGGTTAGTGGTCCTAACATCGTGCATTGTGTGAATTCCCTAGTTTGTAGGTAGGGGTTGTACGAAGGGTCGTACAAGGTATTTTAAGGGTAGGGGCCCACCAGTGCAAGGGAAAAAGATAAATACATGTTCATATGTGCGTGGGTATTGCTCAAATTACCGCGCATGTGGGTGCGGGGATGGGAAAGATAGGCATGCATGTCTGACTAGAAGCTGCGCACTCATGCGTGACTATTTCTCAGACATTTGTGCATGAGTGTGAAGCTATGAAAAGAACAGGTGCGCACATGTTCACACATGTCTGGGTGAAATTCGTGCACTGAGGGCAAGGCTAAGAGTTCGTAATTTTTGGTATTTTTCATGCTTGTTGGATGAATGATGAGGCTGAGCATGTTTCTGTGTGGATGCAGGTGATCAACAGACTCCTATAGCACTATTTTGGTCTATTGGAGAGAGTGCGACTGGGATCGGTTGCGGGAGACAATGAGAGCACAACTAGGCGTGAGGAGACACTTGGTAGCCTGCAGGTTTCTCAATTTCTTTGACTACCCTCTAATACAGTTGCAGGAGTTCTTACTTCAGTACTTGATTGGGATGTGGATCACTAATCTACAATTCTTCATTGTCAGAGGGGAGAAGTTGACATTCTCGGCTACCGAGGATGTGTGTTTCTTGACGGGGCTCCCATTCTGTGGAATGGCCCTTCCTATTGAGCCCCATTTTCTCGGGGATGATCAGGTGGAGACTATGGCGGATCACCATTATACTGGGTTGAACCCTATGTCGAGTTCAGTTTGTCCGTATTGAGGCTATTGATGACCTCCTTACGGAGTGTGTGGCGAAGATGGTGGTGAGTATCTACAGCTCCTTGGCTACTCAATGAATCACTGGTGGTCAACTGAGGGTTGTGGAGCAGGTCTTGGATGGGGACCTGTTTTCCTGGGGTGTGCTTCTACACACCAATATGATGGGACAGATGAACCAGTGTCGGTGAGCCGACGTAGGTGACTTCGCGTTCGGGTTTGTTCTGGTGGCACGGTTCTTAGAGAGGGTGCCTCTGTTGTGCCCAAGGATTCTTCTCGATCCCATGGGGTGACAAGAGTCGTGTCTGGTGCGATGGGCCCATGTGTTGGCCCAACATGGAGGTGGGGAGGGTGGCCACTATTTCACAGCCACGATGGTGCGAATGTGGTTCCATATGCCACAGGTGATTTTTAGGTATCCATACGCAAGTATGGACTACCGCCATGACCCATACATGGTGTTGCCTCCTGGGGAGGATTGGGACCAACACGGTATGTGTTTATGTTTTATGTCTTGTGATTTTGATAGATAGAATTGATTATATATGTATATATGGATGTTGATACTATCTATGGTGTTGTTTTGCAGATGTGGGACCCCGAGGGTGAGAGGTGGACCTCGTCGGGAAGTCGACCAACCAAGGGCCAGCTCAACCAGTGCATGTAGATTCAAGGGTGGGACAAAGGCGGTGGTGAGATGATGTTGGTGTTGGACCAACGCACGAGCCACGGGGAGATGTCGGGGTGATGTTAGAGGATCTGTGTTGATGATTCAAGCGGGTTCTATAGGGTGTACCCGCGGGCATGTGGGCTCATATCCAAGATGAGGAGGTCATGGAGCAATGCATGGGCGTACCAACCGAGTGGTAGACCCTGATCCATCGAGCATCAGTGGTGGGGGAAGCAATGACTAGTTGACTGCCTCTTGGACCTGGAGGCCCCCAACTGGTGGGGCACCTCCGGTCGATAGAGGACCTTGGGGGGAGCTCTAGAGTCACCTTGAGTGTAGATTGTTTACATGTATATGGGTTTATGGGCCCATTTTTTGTATAGGGTATGAGATACCCATTTTTGTACTCATAGGGGTGGGGGGATTCAATGGCCTACAGGCGATTTGTACATGTATTGTTTATAAACACTAATGACACACACACACACTCACACACACATATATATGGATATATTTTGGACCATTCATGTCTATATGTGTTATTTTTGTTATGTGTGATGTCTTTTCTATGTGGTGTGGTAAATGTATGATGTTATGTATAAAATGTTGTTTAATGTGATAAATTTCAATCTAATACTAGGTTATCCATGTGATTTGATACTTGATTAAGTGTCCTTGGAATATGTGTAAATGTGATGGAATCAAAGTTGCGAGATAAAAGTCTAACTTGCAGGTATTTGCGAAAGAGGAAAGGATCGTGAACATGATATACATTGTTGAGTTGTAGGACGACAAGATGGGAATCTAAGAGAATGCTAAGGTGATGAATGTGGTGTTGATTGGCCTTGGCAAGGAGACTAATGACGATGTCGTATTTGACTTGGTTGTTTGTGGTCGAGCCCAAACATATGCCACTGGAGTGGAGCAGGACATGTGAGGGAGTGTAGATGGCCAAAGAAGCCAAAGCAAGATTCTGGGTCAAGCGGCTGACACCGTCAATGTAACCAATGTGGTAGGTTGATGGATGATGCATCTGTCAATAACACGGGTGATAGATCAAACACCAGGAATGGTAGTATTAAAGAAGACTAAAAGATCTACAAATATGTACAAAGAAAAACCTAAGGTAGAATGACTACGCTCAAGTGTAAAACTTCTTTAAGTACAACCTGTTGACGGGTTCTTTGAGAGGATATCTTTCTGGAGAGGCCAATATGTAGGAACCTTTAGTGATTCAATGTTGGAAGATGAAGGGTCCATGCCATAATGACTCGAATTTCCCATGTCTGAGAGTATCGTGGGAAATATCATAGGATAACATGAGATCACCTTCGTTGAATGAGCGAAGGTTGACATAACGTTCAAAGGTGGCTTTGGACCATTTCTTAGATGCCTTATTGTGTTGTAATGAAGATCGACGACCTTCATTAAGAGACTCTAGGGTCATATAGCATTGCTCCATTGGATAAGTTTCAGGTAATAGCTCGATGTTCATGTGTAATGTGGGGATTTCACACTCAATAGGGAGGGTGCCTTCGATCCCATGGACAAGGTGAAATGGTGTAAAATCGATGGAAGTTTTCACTGCCATGTGATAATCCCACAAAGCAGAAAACAACATATGATGTTAGTTGGTCTTATGTTTGTTGACGATATGTTGTAGCATGGTTTTGAGGACTTTGTTGACAACCTCAACCTATCCGTTGGACTTACGGTAGTATAGGGAGGCGAACTCATGGGAGAAGCCTAATTTTGAGGAGAGTTCTGCAAATATCTCATTCTCAAAATGTTTACCATGGTTAGACATTAATTGTAGCGAGACTTTGAACTGGGTAATGACATGGTTGAAGAAAAAATGCATTGTTGTGTCAGCGGTGTTGTTGAAAGTGGGCATGGATTTGGTCCATTTGGTAAAGTAATCGATGACCATGAAAATGTACTTGTTTCCCTTACTAGATGGAGGATGACAAGTCATGAAATCTATGCCCCATTTACAGAAGGGGCCGATTGGGATGGCTGGATGTAGAAGAGCTGGTGGAGCTCGTGCTTTGTTGGCATAAAGATGGAATTTGTCACATCGCTTGACAGTGTGGATGCATTTGTGAAACAAAGTGGGCAGAAGTACCCTTCTCAAATGATATTTTGGGCGGTAGACATACCTGAGAGTTGGCCACCACAAGTGTCACTAAGGCAATAATTCAAGACTTTTTTGGCTCTATAAATTGTAATACATCATAGAAGTATGGTGTCGACTTCGCGTCGGTGAACGTATCTGATGAGGAATATTGGGGGGCCTGATGATGAAAGTGTTGACGATCGTCTCGAGAGAGATGAGACCCAAACTTCTGTGTTCGAAGGTAGACAATGAGGTATCCATACTAGGGGTCATCGAAAGGGATGAGGAAGAGGTGTTCATTGGAGAAATCCACATTGATGGGGGAAGATTTAGCATCCAAGGGAAAAGTCGTAATGAGTTCGGCTAGGACAACAAAATTCTTTCTTTTGGGAGTAGAGAAATCTCGATCATATTTCTATAGGATAATGATCCATCAGTAAAATTTATCACTAATCTGTCATTGACTAAGAAAGTACTGCATGGGGTTAGAATCTGCTATGACCTTGGTAGTTCGAAGCAAGATATAGTGTCGCATTTTTTGGACTGTGAGGAAAACTACTAAGGCGAGTTTCTCATCATGATTATACTTCAAGGGTGGCCCTGAAATATTTTTACTAATGTAGTAAATCACATGTTCATGACCATCATCCCCTAATTGGACAAGGACTCCTGCTACTGAGACCATTGAGGATGACAAGTAGAGGATTTAATCCTGATCATAGTTTGGGGGATTAATCAAAGGGGAATTGGATAAGGAATCTTTTAAATCATCAAAACATGTAATGATCCCAAGCCATTATGCAAGGATCATCACTGTTTTGGTGTCTTTTTAAAACTTTTTGTGAGTGAGGTATTTCGTCAAACACTTTGTTGATCTACCTTTTTAGATGTGTTTATATGTGTGTATGCAGAAAATAACAGAAAGAGATAACCATGGAACATACCTCAACCATATGAAATAAGATAGACAAGCCAAAACATATCAATTCTTCTTTATTCATATAATAGAGAAACCTGCTACAATGAAGATGGCGATATGGAATGCTCAACAGATGGCCAAGAAGATAGACAATAGATAAGAGCTGCTACAAAATGCTCCCACTAATACAAAATATACCTCCAAAGGCTGAATGAGAAATGAAGATCAATACAAGCAGATCCGAATGCCAAACTCTCCAGCTGAAGAATGCCACGCTCCAATAGAAGGCTGAAACCCTCAATAACTCGACCCTGCTGCCAAAAGTGTCCAATCTCCCTAATAAATATGCCAACTGATAGATCGGGTGATGGTAAGAATAACCCAGGTGCCTGAATCTCCAAGATCCCTCTCAATCTCTGTAGATCTGAATTTCCCACTGAATGGGGTGCCCCACTAGATGACTGAAACCCTAGCTGGTTTGGCCCTGATGAAGATGGCCTACAAATGCTCTGAAACTCTCCAAGAATATAGATCGGGCAATGGTAAGAATAACCCAGGTGCCTGAATCTCCAAGCTCCCTCTCAATCTTCGTAGATCTGAATTTCCCACTGAATGGGGTGCCCCACTGGATGACTGAAACCCTA
>ML848408.1:22861-33609 GCA_009831015.1 Picea engelmannii | reverse complement strand
AATGGAATTTATTTGGTATGTTCTCTATTGTTAGGATGCTTCTTAAAAGGGGGTCGATGGCCCCTTTTATTTTTGGTTTCAAATTTTTCTTCAAAGTAGGCCAATGGCCTAATATTTCCTTTTGAAGTACTTATTCAAAAGTGTATTGATGAAGATCAAGGCCATATATTCTGAAGTGGCCTAATGAGATCAAGGCATATCTTCAAAAGAGGCCCAATGAGTATAAAGTTAGGTATTCAAAAGAGGAATCATGCCAATTCTTAGAAAGAGGATCGATGAGATCAAGCCATATCTTTTGAAGTGGATTAATGAGATCAAGTCATATATTTCGAAGTGGCTCAATGAGATCAGGCCATGTTAGAAAGAGGCCCAATGAATTTTGGGTTATACTTTCAAGGGGCCCAATGGAATTCCATTTTCCATCATTCTGTTTCTTTTGAAGAAGCTCGATGGGAGAATATTTGAATCAAGGTGATGACCCGATATATGCGGTGTGTGTGTGTGTGTGTGTGTGTGTTTCGTTTGAAGGGAATTAATTTAACAAATCCCTAAAATATCAAGTTCATTTAAGAAAAAAAGGGTTACCCCATCTCTTTGAATGTTAACCAAGAAGATCGAGAACATGACACACCACTAGCTACTTGTCATCTCAATTGTCACCTAGATTTGTATTTAATTTCCACTGTGGGTCCACTAATCCTACCAACAAGATCTTCCTAGACATTACAATTTTAAAGGTGGGATCGATCAAACCACTTTGAATTCTTGTGGTCTCTCTCTCTATATATATATATATATGTGTGTGTGTGTGTGTGTGTGCGTGTGTTTGTGTCCATTGGATGTAGCTTGGGTGCTTGGGAGGAATGGATGTTACCCTCCCCACCCAGGTTCAAATACTTAGAATGACATGTTGTTCCCTTTAATGGGTCTATCAGATGCTCTTGTTGTTGAGCCCCAAATACCCCAAAAATACTCGATCACCCCATGTTCTCTCGCAGATTTCAAGGAGGTTTTCCATGGATGTAGCGAGCACCGATATATGGTGTCGTGAACCACATGTAATATATGTGTGTGTGTGTGTGTGTGTGTGTGTGTGTGTTGTCATGGTCCTAGCAATCCTGCGTTCGGGCCATAGAATAATCGACTCTCCCAGTCATCGTGTGGCACCACAATCGTTCATTTGATAGAAAAACTACACCAAAATACTTAATGAAGACTATGCCTTGCTTCATTACGTCTTCATTTATTACTTATGTTATGTCTACGCTATCTTATACTTAGCTTCAAAAGTATAAATAAACCATTCACACAAAGTAGCAAGATGATATGTACAAGTGGGCAGCCAAACTGGCCTAACACCCATTTATTTATAAACTTCCAAAGAACCAAGCCGTAGATATTGTTACAAAAAAAGAATAAACATGGAGCACATAGATGAGAAATACTTTGCCTCTTCGTTGGTTCTTCTCTCTGAATCATCATCTTCATAGACCTGCCATCGTGTTGAATGCATCTACCCACTTGCACATAGTCTATTCGCAACCTTCATTATTACTTTGCGATTGTCCCTACCTCTTTCCAAGTATACATGCCCCTCATGTGATTTCACTTGAATCTTGGTTAGACTCCATCATAGAGTGCCCATATGTCACCACCAAGACTTCATGAATATTCTACTACATGAGAGCCCTTCTCTTCCTTGAATGTATTTGTCGGTCTTTCTAGACCTGCATAGTGCCCATCGCAAGATAATTCCGCAGCCTTAGATTCGATGTGACCCGCAACTCTTCCATCTTCACAAACTTTCATCCATCGTCATCTCCCTTCGTCTATATTAGCTTTCCCTGCCTACCTCAGTAAAACCTTCCCCAAGGCAACACAAGTTACCCTCCAGGGTCTACATGGCTCCTTGGGGAGGGAGGGAGCCCTCCTTCCTTGGTCGTTGCCTCAGAACTCCAATCTGTGATTATGAGAGAAGTCACCTTGCTTTCCTTGGATGATTTTCCAATTCCTAGCTCACTTGGTTATATAGGTGCATGCCCTTGCTCGAAGACACGCCCATTCCAACCGACACGCCCCTTCGTCCATAATTCGACGTGCTCTTTCAATCATTTGTCCACTTTCGTGACTTAAGTCAACTTGTTAATGAGCACATGCCCCTTGCCCAGTGTGCACTCTTCCCAATCAACGTCTCATTTTTCTAAGCCATGGGAACCCAACTCATCTTCACTCGTCTGCTTTCCCAATATCTCGCTAAAGTGTCTGTTGTACATTTTCTTTGGCTCTCATCTTGCTTGACGATGGGGCGACCAAAGCTTCCATGGGCACCCATTCTTGGTTTCACATTCTTCAAGTCGTCCCTTGCACATCCTGTTGGGTGTGCATGAATTTGTCGCACCCAACTTCACCAACCATTTGGTTCTTCGTGTTGATATTATGGTAGCTTCGGGAGGTATGAACCTCTATTGTGACCTTTGACAATATTATAATGTTCCGGAAGGAAGTGAAGAAATGAAGGAAACCCTAGATGATATGTCGGCTGGAGATAGATAATTAATATGAATTAATTAGTACCCAAAGAGAGAATTTGGCCCAGGCAAGTCTACCAGGAATACTATAAATACAGGGCGCTAGTCTCTCATTTGACACACTCTCGTAATCATAGAAAGCCAGTTTATGTGCACTGCAATCTAGCAGTCTTGTGCGCAAGTCTTGGGGAAGGTGTTGCGCCAGTTTTGGGTGAGACTATCTGATCAGTTTGGTTACTTCTTGCTTGGTGCATTAGCCTTGCTTGGCTATTGGATTTTTACCAGGATTCTTCTCTCTGTCAAGGTCAAGGTGCTCGGAGGGTGGCTTCGGCCTATGGTTGGGTGACAAGGGTATTGTCAATGATAAAACGAGCACAATCCTTCATATTCTAACAGGTTATGGGCCAATGCCTTCTTCATTCAGTCTAACCGATGGAAGGAAAGATATCCATTAGGATATTGATCTCGTTGAGGAACTGCCGCTAGGGTTACTAGCAGGAGAATATTCCAAGACACTGTCACTAGGGTTACTAGCAGAAGCAGTTGTAGAAACCCTAAATCTCATATCCAACACCTTGTGATGGAGAATCTCGCTCAAGGAGAAGAGATTCAGATGCACCCTAGTTCAGTGCACCTTTTGGCTCTCTCAGAAGATAGAAGTGTCAGAGTTGAATTTTTGGATCAAGGCATGACCAGATACTAGTGAACTGAAGACATGAGTGAAACAATCAATCTTCTACATTACTCAACACTCACTAGAATGATTGAAGATGACATGTGGATAATCGATAGTGGAGCTTCTAAGCACATGACAGGAAATCAAGCCAGACTCTCAAACCTAAATGAGAAGAAGACATCGTACAAGTTAGAGCTTGGAGACAAAATCACTTACCCAGTCAAAGGATTTGGAAAAACCTCTGTTAAGTTGAAATCAGGTAACAATGTTCACTTAAGCAATGTTTTATATGTACCTGGTTTAGAAAAGAATATTGTATCCATATCTTTCCTAGAAGACAAGGGAAACATAATAGCTTTCGTGGATGGAAAAGTGTTATCATGGCATAAAGACTCCAGCATAGAGAATGCTAGGGTTATTGTAAGTCGTGAAGGAAATATGTATAGACTACTAGAACAAAATGAAGAAGCTCTTGTACATGACGAAGTCAACCCAAATGAACTTTGGCATAGAAGGTATGCTCATATTAATTATCAAGCATTACGTTTTCTCAGAAGAATGGTTGAAGGAATACTAGAATTGAAATCTACACATGAAGGAATCTGTAAAGGATGTGCTCTTGGGAAGAATATCAAGAAACCATTCCCAAGCAGCAACAACAGATCTAAGGAGATTCTAGATCTGATACACTCTGATTTTTGTGGTCTGATGCAAGTTAAATCTCTAGGAGGATCCCTATACTATGTAATCTTCGTAGATGACTATTCAAGAAAGACTTGTCTATATCTATTGAAGACAAAAGACGAAGTATTTAACAAGTTTCAAGAATTCAAAGAAGAGATAGAGAACCTCACAAACAAGAATATCAAGACTTTAAGAACAGATAATGGAGGAGAATATATCTCAAAGGAATTTGTTGCATTCTGCAAATTGGCAGGGATTAGGAGGGAGCTGACTGTTCCTCATAATCCTCAAAAAAATGGTGTAGCGGAAAGAAAGAACGGATCTATCAAAGAAACCATAAAACCACTACTAAATGATCAAGGTCTATCCATGTTCTTATGGGGAGAAGCAACCATGACAACAATATATGTACAGAACATAATTCCTCATTGCATACTGAAGGACATGACTCCAGAAGAAGCTTTCTCAGGTAAGAAACCTAATGGGGAAAACCTAAGAATATTTGGATGTCCTGTTTACTCTCACATTCCTAAGGATAAAAGGAGTAAACTAGAACCCTCAAGGAAGAAGGGGATATTCATGGGATACAGTGATTCATCCAAGGCTTATAGAATATATATTCCAGAAAAACACAAGATCAAAGTCAGCAGAGATGTAACATTCAATGAAAATATGGATTTCAAGAAATCCATAGAAGAAACTATAGAAGAAGAAGAGATTGAAGAACCTAATGATGAAAGCACAGAAAACAAAAATGAAGAAAAGGAACAACCTGATCATCCTATGGAACCATGTGGAAACATTGATTTAGATATCATACCTAAGTCCAAGAAATGACCATCTTGGATTGAAACTACCTTACAAGATGCATAAAGACTCAAGGTTCCAGAAGGAACATTCAGAAAGAGTAAGAGGCCTAAAAGATTCTCAAGTTATGCAACATATATGATGAAAATTCCAGATGAATAACCTACCACATTTGAAGAAGTAGTTCAAAAGGGACAATGGAAAGAAGCTATGAAGGAAGAACACCAATCCATTATGAAAAATGATGTATGGGAAATTGTACCTAGACCTAAAGAAAAATCAGTGGTAACTTCAAAATGGGTATATAAGATCAAACATGCAGCAGACGGAAGCATGAACAAATACAAGGAAAGATTTGTAGCTAGAGGGTTCTCCTAGAAGGAGGGAGAATATTATGATGAAACCTTTGCTCCAGTTGCTAGATATCCTTCCATTAGAGCTATCATATCTCTTGCCGCTTCCATGGGATGGAACTTACATTAGATGGATGTAAAGACAACTTTCCTCAATGGATCAATTGAAGAAGAAGTATATATTGAACAACCTTAAGGGTTTGAGGTACATTCTAGAGACACTCACATTTGCAGATTAAAGAAATCCCTATATTCACTCAAGCAATCTCCAAGGGCTTGGTATGCCAGAATGGACAACTATCTAACGAGACTTGGTTTCTCCAAGAGTCATGCAGATCCAAAACTTTACTACAAAGTCGTGGACAATGCACCTGTAATTATACTACTATATGTTGACAATCTATTCATAGCATGTGAAGAGTCTCTCATCATCCAATGCAAGAAGGAACTAGCTTCTGAATTTGATATGAAAGATCTAGGTCTCATGCATTATTACTTGGGACTAGAAGTATGGCAGAAGCGTGGTGAAGTATTCCTTCGACAAGGAAAGTACGCAATAAAGATCCTTCAGAAGTTTGGAATGATGGATTGTAATTCCATGTACACTCCTATGAGTATGGATATAAGAAAAGTGAAAGATCTAGATTATGATCTAGTAGATCCATCTCTATATTGACAAATGTATTTGGTAAATACTCGACCAGACATTTTCTTTTTCGTGAATACTGTTGTAGGAAAATCTCCCTGCGGACAGGTAGATCACCTCTAAGGCTTGACCTTAACCCTAGACAGAAAAATGCTTAACGTGGACACTGACTTCCTTTCAAATATATCTAAACTAATACATGAGAAGGAAGAATAACAGAGGTACCTTTTAATCGACGTTTGTCCCTGCACGCTTCGAGTTGCGCTCCAATCCTTTGCTCCTCGCTGAGCTCTGTGGACAAAACAAGATACGACCACTTCCTACCCTATTGATATTAGCTTGAAAACAGATCTATCAATAAATGACAAATTCATGTAACATCAGACACAAACTAGAAAGAAACAGGCCAAGTGTGTCATATTAATGAGAATAACGACAACAATACTTACAATCGTAGATGCGAATGCGACATCTTCATCAAGTCCTCTTCATCTAACCCTTGCCTGAAAGATCCACAACCTAGATAATAGCAGCTTCAATGATCACTCTCATTTGGCTGACTGTAAGTTTCCTCCAAGATCATAAGTTTCATGTGTTCAATTCTTCCCCCCTTTCCACCATCATAGAGATTGTTTATATAGGTTGGGAGGAGCCTAACCTCTTGAGTTATGTTTAGAACCAGTTGGGAACCTCCTCCTCAGATCAGGGATCTCTTGATGAAACCAAGAATTCGAGCACAACTGCCTCCTAATATCGAAAGATCCTTTCCTCATTCCCCTCAACGGGCTAACAATTGACCCAGATTAGGGAGCGCTCCTTCAGAAGGGGCCTTAGAGCACTGGAACGCTCCCTGAGAAGGTCAAGGGGAGCGCCAGCGCTTCAGAATTGGGCAGCGCTCCTACAGAGGGGTGAAGAAGCATTATAACGCTCCTGAGGCATTATAGGGGAGCACCAGTGCTCCTAAGGCTGTTTTAGGGGAGCGTTCCCCCTCCAAACTCTTGATTGAAAAGCCCTTTCAGGTGTTAAGAGATGTTTGACTCTAGTGAACCAGTTCTCTTCCTTCAAACCAAGTACATAAGATGTTTCAAGTTCCTCCTTAGTGTCGTCATCGTGGTAGAATGATTCAACAATATTTACGACACTTTGTAACCAAGTTGCGACACTTGCGACAAGTTGTAAGGAAGTTGCGACACTTACGACAAGTGAGAAGCATATGCGACACTTATCCAGTTGAGTGATTTTGATGTGTAACAGAATGCCCCCCAAAGTATGAAGTCAGAAGATGCGAACTGATGACTGAAGTACTTTATAGATTTTCAAGCAAGGGTATAGACTCGGAGAACCTGATGGAAGCTGCACACAAACATCCAACAAATATCATGACATATTTCAAAACCCAAGGTAGGCATACCTATGCTTGGGAGATCGAGGCTTGTAAGGTATGGCCATCATAAAATACACTGTGGATCCATAATTGTATTGATAAAAGAGGTATAGCCACCAAAGATACAATGTGGATCTATACTCTGATGACTCGGACTAATCGTAGCCACGAAGAATACACGGTGGATCTACGAGGTGACAAGACATAGCCACGACCAATACAAAGTGGATCTATGTAATAGTGTATGTGTCATTTGTCCAATAGAAACTCCTTCGCAACCTAGGCAGAGCATATATCAAAGTGATTACTCAACCCAGGGTCTTCTTACCAATCCCAATATGGTACGAATCTGACCATGTGAATAGATGTCTTGATGTCGAACATGGCAGAAACCACTTGATTACCGGTCAATGAGGTAAACCGTTAACAAGTCCGAGGGAGATCACCATTAATGTCAATGATTCCCAAGGTACCTTAGTACATTCCACTGAATGTGAATAGATGAGCTGAGGTCGAACATTCGTGGAATAATTCGATCAGAGGTCAATGATGTAAACCCATTGTCGAATGTGAGGAGACCTGCCATTGAGGCATGCAGGTCCCAAAGTACTAGCTAGTTTCTAAGTCTAATTCCTGGATAATGTGTTGGAGTCGACAGGAATGGACTCGTCGAGGGAGGGCCTTGATGTATCCCCCATCAACGACATGAAATGGACATGGAGATGTAATTGGCAAATCAAATGGACATGGACTGACATGGGTTTCGAGACAAGATATTTGGGGTGGTTGACTCTTGATGCGGATACTTCCCTTGAACACTGAGGCATAACAACAAAACATGACATGGACCAAAACTGTGCAATGGATACTGCGACTTGCGTCAGGTGACCTAAAGGAGTGAAAGGAAACTCAGAGGATTGGCTCAGTGCAGAGGTTCAACGGATTATGATATGAGCAGATGACAAAGTGCTGTGTTCAAGGGCGACTCTAAGACGTGCTGGGTGATGTTCTCAAGAGACTGCTTGGCTTGCTCCTTTCAATTTTTTCCCCCATCTAGATAGATGAGTACCTCGTTTTGATTTAACGAGCTCGAGGAGGATAACACATGCTCGATATAACTCACCTTCGGTAAGTTCCTCTTCCTTTGTTTAATGAACCGGAAGAAGTAAGGGTTCGGTCCCATATGGGTCTGTCGATGTATGCTTTAACGAGTCCAAAGACAGAAAACTCGAAGGTTTTTCGGGATTATAGAGTTTGGAAAAACACTTAAAAGAGAACTCTCTCAGTTCCTTTTTTGTACAGTAGTCCAACGAGACCGAAAAAGGGTTAAACTATCGCTCGAAAGACGCCCTTTCTGACCTTTTAACGAGTGTGAAAGGAAGCAAGATCACTCGACAATCTTTTCATATTTAGAGAGTCTGAAAAGGGTTTAAAGGACACTCCAGGGGGTTCCTTTTTCGTGTGATTGTATCTGTACGGGTCCGAAAAAGAGATAAAAGTCTACCCGGTTATGTTCTCATATTGTCAAGCTCGAGAATGAACTAAGACTATGCTCATAAATACGACAAGGTGAAAGATTTCATTAGAACTGCCAAGAAACCTGCGATGCCAGAAACTGCAAACCAGAGATTAGTGAAGCTATTTACACCATTATAGAAACCCAAAAACAACCATACCTTATAAGAAAATGAAATTCTATAAATAACAATTGATTTGGAAATTTATTCACCATTTCATTTGCAAATATTTGTGGAGTGTTGGAGAATCTCAATTGGAGCAAAACTTGTTTTCCTCGCTGCCGGAGCTACGATTGATCGTTTCACACACCGTTCGAACCAGGTAGGTGTTCATTCCTTGCTCTTTCAATTGCATGGTTTTAAGTTGATTTTCATGGCATTATTAATTTAAAACACAAAGCCCTAGGTCGCCCCTTTTTGAACCAAATCGGCCTCCTTTTAAAAGTTAATGAAATGGGGGGAATCTTTCACAAAAATGCATTGGAGAAGGGTTGTTAGGATGTCTAGACCCTTGCAATTGATTAGACCGACCATTTTAGCAAAAGAAACTCATGAAAATTCCCCTCATTGGCCCACGCACCCCCTCAAATCGTTTTGCATTATTACCATGTTTTAATCATTGTTTGGTAAATATTAAAGGGTGTGGTGGTTAAAAAGGATGATTGGTTGCTTTTAGATGTCACGGGCATTTGATTTTATGTTTTAAAATGCTTTTTGAAAATCACCGAAATCACAAAAGCGTGAGGAATGATGAAAATCTTGATTTTTTGTTTTGTAGGTGTATTCGGCAATCATGATTGAATGGAAAGAGCAGGAACATGAGATGGATGATTTAGCCGCTCTACGGAGTCCCCGTACGCGGGCCGCTTTGAGGGCTTGTGGCTTGCTCAAGTTTTTCAAATTGCAAAAAATGAAAAGATAGATTCTACTTCTTGAGCACATGATTGGCCTTTGGGATGTTACGGAACATGGATTCTGTATTGGTACACAACTCCTAACCATAGAGTTGGAAGATGTGTACTTTCTGACTGACCTCTTGAAAAGAGGGGTCCCCATAGATTTTACAGGGCAGAGGGCATTACCCGAGCAGGTGGACGTGTATCTGGCACGTCACTATATTCCGGGAGTGAGGTTGGTAGGGGGCAGGATCCCTATCAAGGACATATGAGATCTGCCTCTTCGATCGATATTATTTGCTATTACTAGCGTGACTAGTATCACTAGTGCTCATTTGGCATAGAGATCACAGGTGGCCTATGGTGTTCAGTGTTTAGGGCCAACACTGTTCAATTGGAGTGCAGCGTTCCTTCGGAATGTGAAGGAACAGATCTCACGGTGCAGGAATGGCCAAAAACAGTTTGGCTATGGCTCATTCTTAGTCTCATTTTTCTTAGAGCGCATCCCTCAGATGCAGCCTCAGATCGCGCTGGCAGTACGGCCAGTGGATGAGCCTCGGATGGAGAGGTGGACTAGCCTGTCTCCGAGGCTAGTTTCGGAGTTAGAGTTCCACTTCACAGGTGATTTCTTTGCCTGGTTGAGACGACAATTCCTATGGATAGAGGACTTCCCATACACCGACGTAGACTTCCGTGGGAGTATGGACTTGATTTTTCCCGCGGGGGAAGATTGGGACGAGTCAGGTAAGAGACTAAGTCGTACCTTGTCTAGTTTTGTTTTTTGAGTTTTTTGATGTATATGTATTTTTTTGGGTATGTAAAAGAGTTTTGACAGATGTTGTGTTTTCAAAATGCAGACAAGGGAGCAGTGCGCCCAACAGATATACCAGTGCCAGGATGTCGTGGCAGCACTCCAGTTGTAGCAGACCCAGCAATACCGGTGGTGGGCCTCCGGGAGGTTGAGAGGAACCTCCAAGGCCTTACGATGGGTATCCCTCCTCTGCGGAGGGGGGACGTGCCTTTGCATCTGCAGCGGAACACTGTAGGGGTGCCAGAGAATATCAATTCTCTGTTGAGGCGTGTAGTGCGTGCGGTAGTATGTTACTCACAGCATAACGCAGCGCGGGGATATTAGAGTCTCCCTGTGATCATGTTTTTTGTATGCCTTGTCGGGCGATGTTGTATGGGTGGATGGACCCAATATTTTTCCCTCTTACACACTTTTGATGTAATGTAAACATTTCAGTCACGCCATAT
>ML848408.1:0-15073 GCA_009831015.1 Picea engelmannii | reverse complement strand
CCAGGTACAGTGAGACTTCCCATCACCATCACCTTGTGTAAGAACCTAAATATTATGGCCACTAAGGTTACCAATTCGCAGTCAGCCCCTGGGCGGGAACAGTCGACAGTTCGATCCGAACGTACGGGCAGGGTATCAAGCCCGAAACCAACTAAGAGGCTCCCACGCAGTAATTGTGGATTTACCTCAAAGTGATCCCCATAATACGATCCGACCACTACAATCAGTTAAACCACAGAGGGTTAGTCCCCGTAGCTTACTTGAATGCAACCTCGTGCGTAACCCCTGTGTGAGAGGAGGATCCCAGGTAGACTTATACGATAACTGGATTTACTCTCCCTAACTCAGAATACTAATGTTTGTTTTGGAAACTTTGGAGAGTTATGCTCACAGCCTAATCCAAAGTACTACACCTATTCTACTGTTGGTGGAGGATCCTAGCAAAGAAAAAGTTCTAGGTAATTTTTAATTAGCGTTGATTTTTATGGCTGTTCTTTACGCAAAAAGGGGTGCATGGAAGTGAAACAAATGGAGTTATGACTCAGACCCAAAGAATGCATCGAACATTATAAGAAGACATTACTTTTCGATGAACATCTAATTAAGGGAGAGAGAGAGTTCTTTCACTAACAAGCACAACTACGGAATGCCCTCAAACAATTCTTTTCTCAATCAAATCTTGATGTAATGCAAAACTTTTAAATGCCTTCTAATATGCTCAATCAATCATGAAGATATCTTTTATTGTTTGCGTATGGATGATGATTGATACAACACAATGCTCATCTTTGATAATTATCTTCTTGGTATGAATGAAAACCAAACTAGCATAAGCAAAAGTCACACAAACAATACACCCTTCGTAGCAATCAAAACGAAAAAGAGAAAGAGAAGAAACAATCAAAGAAAGAAGCAAACTTCACACCCAAATAAAAAGTTGAAGAACAATGACCTTGACTCGAATCAAGATAAAGAGGTCTGTATGCCTTTGATGACCTTCACCAGGGTTTGTACTCAGTTGATGAGGAAAGAAAAGAAATGCATGGATTTCGAATTTCACTCAACAAGGAAAAACTTAATGAAAATGGTGAAGGAGGATACAAGATCCAATCAACAAGGTGTTTATTCTTCAGAAGACAGATGTCAAGGCTGAAAGAGAAGACAAATTGACTCACTAGATCACTCAGCAGAAGACACATAGAGGCAAACCCTAAACAAGGCAGTTCTGAAGGGTTTTTTGGCCAAAAGGAGGCTGGCGCTCTGTTGCCAAGGGAAAAGAGCATTATAGCGCTCTGTGTAAAGCCTCTAGGAGCGATGGCACTCTGTTAACACTAGGACAGGGGCGCCAGGGTCTAAAAACTCCAGAAATGTCAAAAAAATTCAAAAATTGAGATCCAAGCTTGACAAGTATGCTGAATGTGACAAGGTAAGGAGCCAATCAGCTCATGAAACTTAATCAAAAAGAGGTGAACCAGGTCTGAAACAATCAAGGGATAGAACAAGGTCAATGAGGAGAAAAATCCAAAAAAGAGGTTTCGATTCGAGGCTATCTCCCCAGTGGAGTCGCCAGTTTCTGTTGTAGGAAAATCTCCTTGCGGACAGGTAGATCACCTCTAAGGCTTGACCTTAACCCTAGACAGAAAAATGCTTAACGTGGACACTGACTTCCTTTCAAATCTATTTAAACTAATACATGAGAAGGAAGAATAACAGAGGTACCTTTTAACCGACTTTTGTCCTTGCACGCTCCGAGTTGCGCTCCAATCCTTTGCTCCTCGCTGAGCTCTGTGGACAAAACAAGATACGACCACTTCCTACCCTATTGATATTAGCTTGAAAATAGATCTATCAATAAATGACAAGTTCATGTAACATCAGACACAAACTAGAAAGAAACTGGCCAAGCATGTCATATTAATGAGAATAACGACAGCAGTACTTACAATCGTAGATGCGAATGCGACAGCTTCGTCAAGTCCTCTTCGTCTAACCCTTGCCTGAAATATCCACAACCTGGATAACAGCAGATTCAATGATCACTCTCCTTTGGCTGACTGTAAGTTTCCTCCAAGATCATAAGTTTCATGTGTTCAATTCTTCCCCCCTTTCCACCATCATAGAGCTTTTTTATATAGGTTGGGTTGAGCCTAACCTCTTGAGTTATGTTTAGAACCAGTTGGGAACCTCCTCCTCAGATCAGGGATCTCTTGATGAAACCAAGAATTCGAGCACAACTGCCTCCTAATATCGAAAGATCCTTTCCTCATTCCCCTCAACGAGCTAACAATTGACCCAGATTAGGGAGCGCTCCTTCAGAAGGGGCCTTAGAGCGCTGGAACGCTCCCTGAGAAGGTCAAGGGGAGCGCCAGCGCTTCAGAATTGGGCAGCGCTCCTAAAGAGGGGTGAAGAAGCGTTATAACACTCCTGAGGCATTATAGGGGAGCGCCAATGCTCCTAAGGCTGTTTTAGGGAAGCGTTCCCCCTCCAAACTCTTGATTGAAAAGCCCTTTCAGGTGTTAAGAGATGTTTGACTCTAGTGAACCATTTCTCTTCCTTCAAACCAAGTACATGAGATGTTTCAAGTGCCTCCTTAGTGTCGTCATTGTGGTAGCATGATTCAACAATATTTACGACACTTTGTAACCAAGTTGCGACACTTGCGACAAGTTGTAAGGAAGTTGTGACACTTACGACAAGTGAGAAGCATATGCGACACTTATCCAGTTGAGTGATTTTGATGAGTAACAAATACACTAAGCCAGTTCCAGCTGGAACCGAGACATGAGCATTGGATAGATGCAAAGCATGTATTAAGATATATTTGTGGGACAATAAACTATGGTTTGAGATATACTGCATCCAATGATATACAACTTCATGGATTCACAGACTCAGATTGGGCAGGAAGCACAGAAGACAGAAAGAGCACTTCAGATATGTGTTTCATCTTGGGCTCCACTATGATATCTTGGGGCAACAAGAAACATAAGTTTGTCACACTAAGAACAATAGAAGAAGAGTATATCGTAGCATGTGAAGCATGCACAGAAGCAATATGGCTAAGGAAGTTAATCTCCGATTTATTTGATCAGATTCCATAATCAACCATAATACATTGTGATAATTAGAGTTGTATAAGATTATCAGAACATCTTGTGTTTCATGAAAGGTCGAAACACATTGAGATCAAATACTAATTTATTCGAGATAAAGTCCAGGAAGGAGAGGTAAATATTGAGCATATCCCCACTGATGAGAAGACAACAAACATCCTGACAAAACCTCTATCTAGAATAAAGTTTTCATATTTCCGAGAGAAAATGGGGATCATGGAAATAAATCCCTTAGCTGAAAGGGAAGAAATGACTCTCCAGTTTGGGAGGGATCACTAAAAATATTATTGAAAACATTTATTTTTGAGATTGAAAAATAGCCCAGCTTGGGCAGATTCTTTCCTGTTCGAAAAGTGGATTGAGATTTCTGATAGACAATGATTTCCCATTGTGGTTAACATGGGAAATGGTCCATATTTATGATGTATCATAGACAACGACTTCCCATTGTGGTTAACATGGGGAGTGGTCTATGGAAGTCTCTCTTCTTGAGGGTTACTCAAGAAGACTGGCCTACCTCGCCGGATAGCGATTTCTCATTGTGGTTAACATGAGGAATGGTCTGCTTTGGAGGTTGATACAGGACAATCTTTTCCTCTTGTGGTTAACAGAGGAAATGGTCTAGACAGTCATTCCTTAGGGTGTATTCATTCTCTCCAAGTTGCACTTTGTTTAGTGCCGGAGGAATGGACCAGGGTGGGGAATGGTCTAGGCTCAGCAATTAGGGACAGGCATTCCTTAGGGCAGATTCATTCTCTCCAGGTTACACTTTTTTTAGTGTCGGAGGAATGGCCCAAGGTGAGGAATGGTCCAGGCTCAGAAATCAAAACAATCATTCTTCCTTTCTTGAGAAGAATAAGCCAGGGCAGATATTCTTTCAGATCTCACAAATGTGAGTGAAAAATTGGCCCAAATGATTCAGTTTATTTTAACAATATTTTTTGTGCAGGCTGATATCAAATGATTGTTATGGAGATTGTCTGTCTCCAAAAAATAGAGATATAATACTATGGTGGATTTGTTCCACTGTTTGTGACTATGTGTCACGGTTTGAGTAGTTGTGTACTACCATGGATAAACACAGTTGTGTTCTATCAATTGATATTGTACCAGTTGTCATGGAAATTATTCAGTCGGATAATAATGAAGGTACTCATGATACTACCATTTGAATGGTCTATTTGTGCTCAAGACCATTATCAATTATACCTCCCTAGCTAGGAGGGAGTGTTGATATTATGGTAGCTTCGGGAGGTATGAGCCTCTATTGTGACCTTTGACAAGATTAGAATGTTTTGGAAGGAAGAAAAGAAATGAAGGAAACCCTAGATGAGATGTCGGCTAAAGATAGATAATTAATATGAATTAATTAGTACCTAGAGAGAGAAGTTGGCCCAGGAAAGTCTTCCAGGAATACTATAAATACAAGGTGCCAGTCTCTCATTTGACACACTCTCAGAATCATAGAAAATCAGTTTCTGTGCACTGCAGTCTAGCAGTCTTGTGCGCAAGTTCCAGGGAAGGTGTTGCGCCAGTTTTGGGTGAGACTATCTGATCAGCTTGGTTACTTCTTGCTTGGTGCATTACCCTTGCTTGGCTATTGGATTGCTACCAAGATTCTTCTCTCTATCAAGGTCAAGGTGCTCGGAGGGTGGCTTTGGCTTATGGTTGGGTGACAAAGGTATTGTCAATGGTAAAATGAGCACAATCCTTCATGTTCTAACACTTCAGTGGGGTGACTATGTCTTCATCGCATGCCCATCGAACCGAATCTTCAGTCAAGTTTCCACTTAACCTCCATCGCAAGTCACATCGGTGAATTCGTACTTGGCACTGCGTCGCATGCCCAAGTAACCCCAACTTCACTTATGAAATAACTGAGTGTCTGCTAACTCGCCCATTTCACATGTCTTGGCTCATGGAGGGACCGTGCGCAACCAGGTCAAGTCCTAGGGTGTGACATACACCCCCACTCAAATCGATTGTCGTCTTGACAATCTCAACATATTTCATCTGTTGTGATCATCGATGAAAATCTTTCAATGCTATGTTGCGATCGCAAGTTCTGTCGCAACCTCCACCAGAACATGAAATTGTCTAAGTGTTGAACCTTCGTGACTTCTTCTGCACCCATAATTCAACCATTCCTCTTATTCGTCTATACATTCTACACTCAAATTCCTGTACTAGTTGGGTGATCAATCCAACCGTCATGCATAATTCTTGAGATGTACTTCCTCATGTCGAAACTTAGTTTTTTATGTCTGCATCATTATCACCTTGTCCAACCCAAAAACATGAAATCATGATCACACTTTCCCCTTTGCTGCTATCCAATTCCATCATGAATTTATTCCACAACAACCAAGTGTTGCACCAATGGATCGTTTTGCTTGAAGTCTGAATCCTTTTCCATGTCGTTGTGCATTAGCTCGTGCAAGTGTCGAGTAGTTGTATGAATAGTCCAACCATCATTGGTTGTACGATGACACACCTCTATGCCAAATTGATCTCCTCCCATCCACAACTTGACTCATCCATGCAACTCTTGCCAAGGCATATTCCCTTCCTCACCATGTTGTGATATTTCTTCAAAACAAAATATTCCTTCATTTTATTTTTGAAATTTGTTATCACTTCCATCGATCATCGTACCCAACTCGTCCCATATCCAAGATATTTGAAAACTCAAGGAGATCACCACACATCTTCCACACATGTGACCAACCAAATTCTCTCTCTTTACTCATCCCACAAACTGTAGAATTCCTAGGACTTCCCCATTGTTGTTGCAACCATGCCCTTCATGGCACCTTGGTTTGCTTGATGAGTCTTCCCAAGTCAAGTATGAGTCTGGATTCATCAGTCAACCTCCCATCTTCTTCGTTACCTATCCATAAAAATTCTGAGTGTACTGGTTTCTCTCATCCAACACTCACCTCCACACTAATTCTTTCTCCGTGCTTCATTTCATTCTTCATGTGCAATCCTTCGATATACAATCCCACAACATCCTTCACATGATTCATGCAATTGTTGAGTTATGTTTGCATGACTTCAACAATTTCCCAAGTTATTCAAGTTGAAGGGACCACCCAAGGAATTTCTCACCTGATGCACATATGTGCTAATACGTTTTCCAATCAACAACTCTAAGTCAATCTACACTAGCCAAGATCCCTAAGAAAATTCATGCACTTGATGTCCCATACCACCGACAAATGCCCTCAAATCTCTTGTCATGCATATTTCCCATTGTAGTTCTGGATAGATTTCTTGAATGACTCCCTTGCTATCTCTTTTGTCTTCCTTGAAGTGAAACCTCATTCCTTCTTCCCTTTGTCCCTTCCTTGGTCACATCCATGAATCAATTTTTTTCTCCACCAAAAATCTACTTGCGCAAGCTTGTCCTGGTCACTTCATGAATAGGCCAAGTCTGCACACTTCAAAATTCGTCTAAGTCCCAATCTTCTCGTGCTCCCAACCCAATTTCCTCTCATCATCTTGTCTCTTTGCTTGGCTATCTCACACCAACGATGCATAGATGACTTGGTGAGGTGCACCCAAGAATATCTACATAAGCCTCCAACCGAAACATTGTGATGTCTAAAATCCATCTAAGCCACTTTCCTCATGGATCCCAACCGAATCCATATTCCATTTCTTCTTCTGTTATCTTCATGCCCTACAATGCCTCAACACCAGGACAACATGCACAACAATTGATCATCAAGTCTCCTGCTATTAAATAACATCTGTCTGAAATCAACGATCCTCAATCGCAACCCAACTGACCCAACTTATCTTCGGTAGTGCATGGCACGAAGTTGGCATGGTGGAAAATGCACCCAGTTGTGATCCAAACCATGCATTCAACTAAACCTTCCTACTCCATATATTATATTCGCACCCTGTAGTGTCTTTGCATCAGGACACCATGTACAAATATCAGTTGTGCACAACATGAAGTTGTCACATTGGAAATCATGCTCAGATGTATTCCTTGCAACCAAACTTCATCCCACCATCCCAAGTCACGATGGTGACCCAACTCACCGACTGCCCTTGAAATTTTGCGATCATTGTTGCAACTCTACGATGGTTCTTCCTCCATCACCACATAATTTCCTTCGCAATCATCCATTCTCGAGTGAACCCAAACTGACCTTTCTCGATTTCTTGAGTTTCTATGCTTTGATATCAATGTCGCAGAAGTGAAAATGGTGAAGATCTCACCCAATCGTCCACTGGAACCACTTCCACGGTCTTTCTTTGATGTTTTCTCCAATACCACTTATCACATAAGTGACAGTGGTGAAGATATCACAAACATCCACCAGAACCACTTCCATGGTCTTGCTATGATGTTCTCTCCAATACCACTTGCCACATAAGTGACAATGGTGAAGAGCTCACCAAGTCTTCCACTAGAACCACTTCCACTGTCTTTCTTTGACGTTCACTCTAATACCACTTGTCATGGGCCTGGTAAGCCTATGGTTGGGAGGCAAAATTGCCCGATGTGCCCAGTCATCATGCGACATTGCAATTTTTCATTTGACAACAAAGCTACACCAAACTATTTAATCCAGAGTACACCTTACTTCATTACATATTCATTTATTACTTATGTTATGTCTATGTTATCTTATACTTAGCTTCAAAAGTAGAAAGAAACCATTCATGCAAATTGTTGGCACAAGGGTAGACCCAAGGTTCAATGCTACAACAACATACCAACAAAACCATAACTACCAGCCCTTTCGGCCACACCTGCGAAGGAGATGAAGTCTCACCCGAGGTAGAGGTGGGGGTGGTTGTAGGACTCCAATGTCTGCAACCTTAGCTGGGAAATAGATCTGTGATTCTAATCACTTAATAGAGCACTCAACAATTATATTTATCAATATTCAGTTCTTAGTTACAACACAGTTAAACCCTAATTACATCACAACGCAGTATTTAACCAGATCTAGCATTTAACAACACTTATCATGATGGAACAGATCATATCTTAATAGATTCAACACTAATCACATGTATATAAGTCAGATATAACATTCATCCATACTACTAATCACTAAGCATCGAAAAATCATTCATCTATACGAAAGCACTAAGCACATTAACATACAATCACATCAACACGTTGCACAAAGCATAGCAACACATCATGTACGTGGTTCACCCCCACCCTGGGGCTACGTTCACCAACTCTTCCCTTATTTATTAGCCTCTTCAATCGAAAACATGCACAGAGCCTCAAAACCCTACTCCGCATAGGACAGGAGATCTGCGCAGCTCACTAGATCCTCCTTCCCCGAGTAGATCTAAGCACGCAACCTTCTACAGTCTCTTACAATGACTTGCACTTAGCTCTGCAAGTCTCACACAGTATGCACGAAGCATCTACAATCCTTGATCACACAGATCCAACATTAGCACTTAGACAACTTGCAATAACTACACAACTAACTACTCCTTACATTGCCTAGCCTTCTATTTATACATACAAAATAGGCCTAAGCATGGATAAACCCATGGGAAAACATTCACATACCCGTTACATAATACCAAATCCCAAAAAGGGACATAAAAGGGGCCGATATCCTGCGATCTCCACTTCATCTTGCGCTCTGCCTTCAACAGCCTGTCGAAGTCCCAAAATTAAGTCAAACATGACCAAAAATCCTAAAAACTTGGTCAAGGGCCAACATGCCCCCAACACTCACTTGTGACGCGTCTGGAGTCACTTTGATTTGACTAATTCTACTTAAAAAGTCTTGAGCTTGGCTCGAGTTGCTTTGACTTGTTGTTGTGCTATGACCTCTTGTTCAGTGAACTCTTGTATGACTGCTTCATTGACAGGTCCTTCGAGGCGTTGTTCAGATGCAGTGACAACTTTCTCCAGTTTTGCTCCTTGGCCTTCCATTTCTATGAACAGTTGGTAAGCCTCGTCCTGTACAGGTATGATTTACTTCCATAAATTTTCTCTGAATATTATGGACCTGTTGTTGGGCAGTGCACTTCTCTTGGGATCACTTCATTCTTTCCACAACTGACAGGGGCTTCAAATTTGCATGTATCGTCTCTGCTTCATACTTCACTTCCTGGAGATGCGACTCCAGTGCCTTTAGTTTTGAATTCTCAGTGAGTTGCTCATACATTTGGGCACTGTGATCACTCAGTTCCTTGCATTCCAGGGTAAGGAATTTTATTCTTTCAACTGCGGTTCGAGCAGTTGCTTCCCTTTGGTCCCTTACATCTTGTGGGTTGTCAAGTACAGTGCAGAGCTCTAAATTTTTCATTCATTGATGTAGCTACTGGACAACTTCTGTGAGCTGCTCTACTTGATGTGTTACTTAGTCTTCAACCTGTAGCTCTAAGCCTGTCACAGAGCGTAGGGCTTTGTTTACTGCTTCTTTTACTTCGAGCTACTCTGGGATCAATTGTTCTTTCTCTTGCTGCATATGTTCTTTCTCCACTTCAAATTCAGCCTGGAGAGCAACCTTCTCCTATTCTGCAATTATGCGTTGTTCTACAATGTTGCCTTGTACTTTCTTCAAGGTCTGGGTAGCTTGTTCTGCTTCTTCTTGTGCATGACAAAGACGAGCTTCGACCGCATTAGCTAATCGACGGAGTTGGGTTGCTCATCCCCCAACTCTGGTTCTCCTGATGAAAGGGGCGTAGTGGACACTACACGACTGGACTGAAGGGCATGTTCTACCCCTCAAAACTCAACCTTAAGTCTGTCATACATTTCCTTCTGCTTAGCTTCTTGTTTCTCCATGATTTCTAGCAAAGCGTCGTTGAGGGCGGCTATGATGAAGTCAAAGTCATTAGTAGTAAGCACAATATTCATCTTGGTCACGATGGCTCTCGATTTATTTCGGGAAGAAGGTTTCGGGGGAGAAATCTTCCTCTTCTTCAGGGGATTGGTCTCATCTCTCGACGATGCTAATTCGCCTTGCTTCTGTTCAGCTCCTGTGCCATTTATTTCTTCTTCTTTGTCATCACCCCCTCGGTTAGGTGATACTGAAGCAGTCTTTCTTGAGGCACTGCTTAATTCTTGGACCTCTTCGGTCTTCTTCATTTTGCTAGGTCCGGGTGTGTCATGCGCAGTTTCTAGGCTGTCATGGTCTGACATCTCTGCAAGGTCTACTGGAACAAGGAGGTATGTCGACTATTCCTTAGTGATCTCCTCAATATCCTCTTCCATGAGCTTGTAGTACGATTGCAGCTACTCCTTATGGTCATCGGCTCGCATTGTAAGGTAGATGAAGTGTCGATCTGCGCAAAACTTCATCAGAGGTCAGAATCTCTATAAGGTGTTAGGAGTCATGTGAGGTTCTTCTTATATGGATCTCTTTAGTTGAAGGTAGTATGTATGAAAAACAACGTTCAACTGCCACTATTTGTTCATATCACTCGAGTACCAAAGGGTAGTGAACTTCATAGCAAGCGACTCGAATGGTTCAATATCCGGGAATTTCATACCTTCCGACATCTCCCAGGAAACAAAGGCGATAAGGATCAGGAGCCAGATGAAATGGAACTCATATCCCTGATCCTGGGCTTCGCGGCAGTCTAGCTCCAACTGATTCACCAGGTACTTCGCCCAGTTCATATGAAAACCTTCTATGCACTTTCCCACGAGGTCAACAACAAATCCTATGACCTGTGTAGGTATATTATTCCTTACCATCTTTCCTGCAATTAACTGATAGGTGAGGCACACTGCACCATTCTGGATGGAGGCCACCTTATAGCCTCACCTTCCCTTTTCGACATGGCCATATGTATCCTTGATTTTTTGTGCTAGTGCGCGGTCTGTGGATTTTCTTGGACAAAACTCCTATGGATCGGTTCCTTCCATACTCAAGCATGTGATCCTATGGATCAATTTCGGGTCGACTGTAATCCGACGGTCTAGACATAAGTAGCCTCCATGGTAACATGAAAGCAATAACTTGACACAGACATTCACTTCTTGGTGCCTTTCGAAGTGAGGGATCTTCATGATATTTAACTAAGTGGACTACGCAAGGTTCATTGTCCACGACTGAGGGATTATATTTGAGTTCTTCCCCTTTGTCTTGGTCGGGTACTTATACGGGGCAAGCATACTGTAGTTTTTTCAATCTCCGAGGTTGAAGTCACTGAACTTCAACGCTGTGATATTATCCTATTATGCGCGAACTGCGTGTATCCCCTTCGGGAGGTACACAGTAACCGTGTTGTACTCGAATTCTCTTGGCACACTATCTCGACTCACTGCCCCAGCTAGAGGTGGGATGTAATCGGCCAATATGGATGGGATCAGCTTCGCATTGGATAGGTCGTCTTTGTGTTTGGTTCTCTTTTCTACTGATGGTCAGGATGATTTGTCTCCGCAAGTAGTCGACGGAGAGGCTTGCATTCCTCTCGTCGATGGTGCTTGAATACTTGTAGACATCGCTCTTTCAGAAATTACTTTTTTAGTCATTAGGTCAATAAGAACTTCTTCAACAGTTTTCTCTGCAGCACTAAGCTCGTCCGACATGCACGCTCGTGGTTGAATACCTTGGATTTGAAGATTAATTGGTTAATGCAAAAGAGTAGATGGAAATAGCACGATGATCATTGTGCAAACTCAACTAGTCTGCGAGCTCAGATTCACGGTTAGCAAAAGTGTTCTCGTTGCGTGGCACGACGAGATAAATAGATAACTTAGCAACAGATCTCTTGTAATGGGTGCAAAGACTTCATTAACTCAGTTCTATCTGTTGTGGTGCAGTCCCAATGGTCTGGTGGAGAACTTTCTGATCATAAATGCCTTTCTACCCATTCGGGTCGTCGGTCGAATGGTTATAATGTCTCTAATGGCTATATTGCTTCACCATGGCGAAGTGTCATGTGACACTGTTCTGATATTCCGGCAAAGCTCCAATTTTGCAAATTTTCCTTCTACGAAGTTCCCTCGGGAACCTTCTGTAACTTTTCAATCTTATCTCTCTTCTTACTTAGCTTTCTAGCCTTCTTTCTAGTAAGCTTCGTCTCGAAATTCCTTTTTCCATTCTGATTCTTATCTTATTTCGACAGAGTAACTTCACGTTGTTGAGGTTCTTTCCTAGAAATCAGGGGTAATACTTCATCTGTAGTTGGAATAGGTACTTCAGTCTTTTGCGGGTTTTATAATGTTCTTCCAACTTCAAAATCCAAATCTCTGGTTTGAAATAGCTTCGCCTGGTTCTCCTGTTCTTCAATCAAGTGTGCAATCCTCATAGTCATGAAATCTTTCAACTCTTGCTTCTTTTTTTCTAAGACTTCTTCTTCTTTCCTTCTGGCCTGGTATTTTTCAATCCAAAGTTTTCCTAATAACATATAAAATGGAGCGTTGTTCTCAATAAATTTAACAACTTCAAATTCTTCCTCTGTCAAAGTTCCATGAGCACTCATAGATATCCTGGTAAGTCTTCCACATAGGGTTATCAACTTTCATCTGAATAATCCTATTTCTCTCAATGAAGGAATCATAGCAGGATTTCCTATATCTTCCCAAGTTCTTTCTGTCATGATATTCACTTGTGTTTCCTCATCCATAACACAGTCAATGTCGAAGTCTCCTATTCTTACTTCAATGTACTGTTTTTCTTTAAATACCTCTGATAAACTGACATGTCGGTGATCATTCGGGGTTCCTTGTATATGTAGTAATACTTTCTCTGATTCTTTCTGGGGTTCTATCATAATCTTAGTTTCTAGATTTGACTTAGGGTTTTCTTGGTTCATATTCATTATTTCAACCTTATCAATCATTCTAGGGTAATCCAACACTTCATGGTCCATAGATTTGCAACAGAGGCAACTAGGTCTCTTTCCAGGGCATTCCTTAGCCAGATGTCCCAGTCTTCTGCAACTACAACAAAGGGTTAATCCTCTCTTTCTCTTAAATGATCACGAACCTTTCCTGTACTACACACTAGGATCATGGTAGCTAACTTGAAAAAAATTCTTTCTAGGATCCTGCATCCATTTGTTAAACCAAACATCCTTTCTATGCATAGGTATAACATATCTTTCACTATTCTTATCAGATCTACTCATATCAAATATTATTTTTTCTATCAGTGCCCTAGTTTTCAAGCTAGGACAAATCTTATCAAACATACCTAGATCCATACTTTAGAAACAAAAATTTCCAGTAATATTATCTTCAGCAGAGCACAAAGCTTCCAGATCTTAAAAAATTTCACAATCCTTGCCTTTATCAGAGCACAAAGCTTCCAGATCTTAAAAAATTTCACAATCCTTGCCTTTATCAGAGCACTAAGTGTTCAGATCTTACCTCTTATCTTCAGATCTAACTTCTTTCTTTAGCACAGAGCTTCACAAATCAAGTAGAATACTATGTACTAGAGAAACATATCTATGCACAGAGCTTTCACAATTCAAGTAGAATACTGCACACTAGAGTGACAGATCTATGCACAGATCTTTCAAAATTTTAGGTCAGATATTTGCACAAAGATTATTTTTTCCTCAGTTCCCAGCAATCACAGTTTCAGGTCCCAACAACAGAACCATTTGTTGGCACAGGCACAGACCTAGGGTTCAATGCTACAAAAACGCACCAACCAAACCCTAACTACCGACACTTTTGGCAACACCTTTGAAGCAAATGAAGTATCACCCGAGGTAGAGGCAGGGGTGGTTGCAGGACTCCAGTGCCTGCAACCTTAGCTGGGACACAGATCTGTGATTCTAATCACTTAACAAAGAACTCAATAGTTATATTTATCAATATTCAGTTCTTAGTTACAGCGCATTTAAACCCTAATTATAGCACAACACAATATTTAACCAGATCTAGCATCTAACAACACTTAGCATTACATAACATATCAGATCTTAACAGATTCAACACTAAGCACATGTATATAAGTCAGATCTAACATTCATCCATACTACTAAGCACTAAGAATCGACAGATCATTCATCTATAGGAAAGCACTAAGTACATCAACATGTTGCACAAAGCAGAGAAACACAACATGTACGTGGTTCACCCACACCCTGGGGCTACGCCCACCAACTCTTCTCTTCTTTATTAGCCTCTTCAATCAGTTACATGCATAGAGCCTCAAAAACCCTACTCTGCATAGGATAGGAGATCTATGCAACTCGCTAGATCCTCATTCCCCAAGTAGATCTAAGAACGCAACCTTCTACAGTTTCTTACAATGACTTGCACTTATCTCTACAAGTATCACACAGTATGCATGAAGCATCTACAATCCTTGATCACACAGATCCAACTTTAGCACTTAGCCAAATTGCAATAACTACACAACTAACTACTTCTTACATTGCCTAGCCTTCTATTTATACATACAAAATAGGCCTAAGAATGGGTAAACCCATGGGCCAACATTCCCATACCCGTTACATAATCCCAAATCCCAAAAAGGGCCCTAAAAGGGGTCGAGATCCTGCAATCTCCACTTCGTCTTGCGCTCCACCTTTGACAGCCTGTCGAAGTCCCAAAATTAGGTCAAACATGACCATGAATCCTCAAAACTTGGTCAAGGGCCAACACAAAGTAACAAGATGAAATGTACAAGTGGGCAACCAAACTAGCCTAACACCCATTTCTTTATAAACTTCTAAAGAACTGAGTTGTATCTCTTGTTACAACAAAAGAATAAACATGGAGCACATAGCTCGACAATACTTGGCCTCTTTGTCGGTCCTTCTCCCTAACTCGTCATCGTCACATACCTTCCATCATTTTGAACACATCTTCCCACTTTCCCATATTTTGTTCACAACCTTCACTATTCCTCTAGGATCATCCCTACCTCTTGCGAAGTCTACATGCCCTTCATGCACTTTCACTTGACTCTTAGTTAGACTCCATTGCAGAGCACCCATATGTCACCACCAAGACTTCACAAATCTTTTACTGCATGAGAGCCCTT